>OY986964.1:10467701-10735225 GCA_963920575.1 Narthecium ossifragum | reverse complement strand
AGCAAGATTTACCAGGAGAAACCCTGAAACGTGCAACTAAAGTAACCAAGAAACTGAAATGGTCAGAAATCTGCACACGACTGGCTTGAAATGTGGAATTCATAACCTCTACAATTCGTAGTACTGTAGATGGCTCCAAATGATCACCTACATTTGGAGTACAAGTGAAAAAGAAAAAATGAAATAGGTAAACATCTGTGCAGAATGCATTGACATTAGTGAAGAAAAAAGCACAAATAGAAATACCACAGCATCCTGTAGGAGAAAAAAAAACTAATCTATAAAACACCAGAAGAATTACAGTGTCCATCCAAAAATTACACCATGAACAAGTGACTTATCACTATAAGAGCTTCAAGTCACATACAAGACAAATACAGCAGATCTGATCAGAGAAGATAGACCAAGATGATTAGAGCAACAATTTTGATGCAAAGTTGATCATATTTGTGGGGAAACTAAGATTTTCTTCTGAATAGCTGAATCATCCTAAAAGTCTCTGGCTACATTTTAATTAATTTAAGGACTTTCCAAATGGGTTTTCTAAATTTTATCTAGCAATTCGCATTTGATAAGAAATTATTAAGAACGAGTGGAGGCAAAGTGATGGGATCAAGACTCTAACTCTCAAAATAAGAACTACTTCAGTGAAAGACAGCATATGTTGTCGTGAAGACAGGGTCTCTTGGTTGTTGTAGAAACTGGAAAACACTAATGGAGTATGGACTACTTTTTAAGTTGGACATTAGCACTAATATACATTGCAGCTTTTAATTAGACTCTTCTTCTCTGGTATGCTTCCACTCCAGCAGAAGTGCATTTTAGACCATATTGATGTGTTAAACCCCAGTTGTAAGGAAAAAAAGGGTACTTAGGGCTGATCTGTAATTTTACAGCTTGCAAATCTAATAAGGTGGGCAAAGTTTAGACTTTCACGCGAATTGCATTCATGCTCAATATTAGAGGCATTGACTATTTGATTAGAACTATTTAAAATATCATTTTACAAACTATAATGTTCGGCAACTGACAAAGTTGAATATTTAATGAATGACACAGAACAACTAATATTTGGAGATGCATGGAATCACTTCTTTTCTGATTGATTCATAAAATTAAAATTTGATTCCAATTTCTGAAGATTTGTTATACTGAAGCACCTAATCTTTTCTACATTTTGATATCATTGTTAATGATACTTATTCAAAAACACATCATATGATGTAGGAAGTAACACCCGGCCACTAGGAGTGGAAAAACGGGTTGGCGGGTCGGGTTCGGGTCGGGTCGAGATCGATTATCTCGACCCAAAGGCCCAACCCGAACCCAACCCGTTTATTAAACGGGTTGGTTTTTTGACCCGAACCCGACCCGTTTATAAACATGTCAACCCGAACCCAACCCGCCTAACTCATTTAATAAACGGGTCGGGTCAAATACACTATTCCAACATTAATTTTCTATTAAAAACATCAGTTTATAAGTTAACGGGTCACAGGTTTATAAGCTAACGGGTCATGGGTCGTTAACGGGTCGGGTCACGGGTTACCATCCTCAACCCGACCCGGTTATTGATGGGTCGGTGACGGGTAAACCCGAACCTGAATACCCCAAACCCGCTAAATTCGTGTCGGGTCGGGTTCACGGGTCCAATTGCCACCCCTACCGGCCACCCCCAACTTGAAGCTATTAAGCATTTCAGAAGTCAAATACATCTATTTAAGGACTTCACTTTAAAGTGAAACTAGAAGCATTGACTTGATACTTTGACCCTCATTGCTGACGAATTACAAGAACCACAATTGACTTTTGTACTCGATCAGTTCACGGGAATCTCAAGTACTTGATCAAATGCAAATGGCTAAGCTTACTAGTGCAAAACCTGTATCTTCAACATCAATAACAGGACCAGATTTACTATTTTCTTTACGAAGTGTACCTATTTCATGTGATCAACTTAGTGATGTAGAACGACCTCCAAGAATCACCACCTGGAAAGTCATCCTCCAACCCTAGGAATCACCAACTAGGGGAGCCTTGAGCATCACTACCAAAAATGATGTAGGATGACCTCCAAAAATCACCACCTGAAAAGTCGTCCTCCGACCAATCACCACCTAGGGGAGCCTTGGGCATCACCACTCAAAGGAGAAGAAGCTCATATTCAATTTTCATTCATCATAACTTCATCCTCATAGGCATACAAATCCCTTATTTATAGCATTTTCAAGAGGCTAACCATAATAGGAAATCTAAACAAATATCAACCCAAATGAGAAACCAATCCTAACAAATCAAATCAAAATTCCTTCTAGTTATGGAACTTGCTCCCGCATCACTTAGCTTATCACAGATCTTATGCTAAAGGACCGCTAGAACAACTTCGCAGTGAACTGTACTTCCAGAACTGCTAATGTAACTAGATAAAACTTTCTATCAAGTCAGAACTCAGAAGCTAACACTCTTGTTCCAACTAAAGTTACAGCCAACACCACGACTAAACAGTCTGGCTAAGATGATTGCTTATAGCTCTATCAACTTTGTGACATGGTCATGTTGCAATTTACTCTTGTAATAACAGTTTGTTACTAGAGGCCTCAATCACACAATTGGTTCTTGAAAATTCAAGAGATTTAAACAGAAACAATCAACTATACAGGCGGAGAGAAATTGGCAGGGTAATTCAAGTTGATAAACCATAAGTTGAACCAAAACAAATGAAATGCTTACACCGGCAACAATGAGCCAATGACTCAAGAAGATCAGAACTCAGAACAGAGAAATAATATAAGGAAGAGATGGCAAGTTCCTGACAGTCACTTGGGAGCTTAACAAAAGGTCCATAAACTATCTCCCCTGTAAGACCTACACAATCAAGCAGACATTGTCATTTAGCAAGTTTCAGAGCAAAACATTCCTAGAAGTCATTAAGGGTATAGCAAATCCAAACTCGACATCAAGTGCCTCCTACATACTTTTGGTACAATAGAACTCCCTCAATGACCATTGCAGGTTGGTATACTCTAGTGCAAGATAAGAGTCTGATTGTGAAAACTGTGCAATATGAAGTTGAACTTTGAAAAGAGCCTGCATAAACATTCTTATCTTCAGCACATTGGCATTCACTAGAGAAACAAAATCCTGAACCAGAGTCAAAGATGCACAAGCACTGCAACGTATGCATAGCCAAAGAAGTTAATTCAAGATACCATTCATGTTCAATCTGAAGTAATGTGCAAATTGTAAAGTTGTACACTTGATCTTGATGTATGTGTCAAGACTTCAAATCATGGAATAGATAACTAGCCAGATCAAAAACAAATAATTTGTGCTTTGAAATTGAGAGTAACCAAATTCCACTTTATCAACAAATCCTCGTCGATCCATCGACTTTCAAGCCTTCAGAATTACATAAAGTGTCCTATTTTGTATCAACTTTCAAACCTTCAGACTCTCCGTTAAGAACATCAAAGCTGACCAAAAAATAAGAAAAGAAAAGGAAACCATGTGTGACACCAGCCTAAATTTGCCTTTAACATGCGAAGAGATTCAAAATTTTATTCTCCTATTTAAGATGTCTTAATCCACGAATCAGCTGAGTATTATCATAATTGACTCGTAGCTCTCGCCTTTAAGTGCTCATTCCTTGCTCCTACAACACACCCAAAAAAACTATACGTGTATATAGTTATGATTCCAACAACAAACTTTGCAAGCTTTGATACTACAGCATAGGTATATAATATAATCCTCCATGTCCGGGCATGTTAACAATAAAGCTTATAAGCTATCAGTACCAAAAAAAAAAGTCATGTGAAAAACTTATCAATCCATTCCCTTACTGATTTCTCCTCTTGGGTTTGTGATACATTTCATTGTTGAAAACCTGATCTGCTGGAGTTCGACTTATGCTTAAGATTGAGATGAACAAAAAGGCCATTCAGAAAGGCAATAATCACAAATGTAAAATTAAATTTTAATTCTTTCAGTTCACAGATTTTCTGACCTTAAAAGAAGTCCCTAGAGAGTGAAGGCTGAGAGAGGGCAAGAATAATGGAAAGATATCAAAACACCTAGAGAGGAGGAATGGATTTGAAATGTAGAGTTGCTTCAATTAAATTTTTGAACCAAGTATCATCGAGAAGGGTCAGAACATTAAACAGATCTTAGTGTAAAACCAGAGCATCAAATTCATTACAGCATGAGCAGACACGATTAAAAAAAAATGTTCAGTTCGGAAAAGAGTCTTCTCCTGAAGGGACTAAATAACAAAATCAGATTAAGCCTAAGAGCTAAAATTAATTGATAACTTCCTCGAACATACAACTACGTGTAAGATTCAATCTCAAGCGCAAGCATACACAAAAAAAGGCCCAGATGAATTTTGGCAGAATGAGCATTAGACATCCCTTTTTGGTTCTTCTTGAACCCTTTGTCACCTAATCAACCAACAAAAGCAACACAAACTATCTCCAATGCATGGGCACAATACTATGATTATTTCCAACAAATATACGCATCACAACACAAACCAGAATTCTCTTCTCAGTGTAAACCAAATTGAAAGAGACAAACCTAGAAGACACTATAAGGGTGTCTTGAAATGGTGCAGGTGCTATGAAGCATGGATTATCGTGCCACTGGCACGCTCATTTTGACACAGTCTGTCACCACTGGATGTATCATGCCAACATATCATTGGCATAGTAAGTATCGATCGACAAGGAATCCATACTATGAAGTATGTCAAGGCAAATGTAATGCCTGACTGGCCAATGTCGCAAGAAATGAGAACAATAAAATGCTAGGTAAAAGGCATCTGCAGATGTAAAACCCCACATAAATAATCAACAAAGCAACCTTAAGATCAACCAACATAGTTAGGATAATGTGCCAGTCCTATGGATATTGCTATCCTTCATTTTAGGTGAGTGTCTGACTACGACTTTTTTAGATGCATCAAGTCAAGATCGAAGGCACAATCGCATAGCTAAGATTTGATCCATCTAAGGTTCACTTAGCCTGATGAAAGGATTAGCGTATCAGTAGCAAATGCCATGCGACCATGCCATCCTCTGCCCGCACGATAAGAAAGATTTGATTGAGCTAGGATTACATAAGCACGAAGGAAGGATTGCCATGTAAACAGCGAATATCATGTCATTCTCTGGCTCTCCCGATACTTGTTGTGGCACAAACCCTGTACCAAACTCTGCAGTCAGCACAGGGAATTTCAAATCATCCAATACATATGGGCACAAGGTTGGTAACAGGAAATCTATCACGCCGGTAAATTACCAGCACTATATGTAGCGATTGGCACGGACCGACATGATAATATATGGTCTGAAGCATGGATTGCCATGCCGGTAGCACGCGCCGTTTGCCGGCACAGTACGTGCCGCCGGCACGAGGCGCGCTGGGCCAGCACGCCCCCGTGCCGGTCCAGATGAGTGAAATTCACTCGTATTCACACGCTCATTGAGCAACATCTCCAATAACACCTTCAAAAACAGATAGCATTCCAACAAGAAATTCATGAAAATTTTCAAACTTTTTTTAACATCTTCAAATACGAGCAAATACTAGTTTTATAATTTGTCCACCAATTCGAATTAATTTTGATGTAAAATACACCATTTATCAATTAATATGAAAATTATCATAAGTAATTAACATAGCTTTAACATCATAAAAATTAACATGAATAAGTAATAAAAAAAAATAGCATCAGAAAGTAATATAATGAATAAAATGGTTATTAACATAAAATTTTAAAATTTCATATGATACATTAATTATTGAAAAGTTACCTTTATTAGATAAAAAAAGAATGCTAAAAACAATCATTATTAACTAAAAAATTGTTACTAATTACCATAATTAAATAAATAATAATAATAAATAACATACTATATGAGGCTTATCATTGATAAATAAAAACCAATGATAATAAACATACCGATTTTTAGCCCGTCGGCACTTACTCACCTCCTCTATCTCTCTCCTTCTCTGACCTACTGACTACCCAACCAGCCCCATCTATTTCGTTTCTCTTCTTATCTTCCTCTCCATGTTGTCCATCAATTCACCGATCACTTCTCCTCTCTCTCCTCCTTTTCTCTGCTTTTTCTCTCACTACTCTCCTCTCTCTCCCCTTCTTTTTTTCTCCCACAGGTGGCCCTCTTTCACTCCTTACCTACCACTTTTTCTCCCACACGCAGCTCCTCCCCTCCGGCTCCTCCTCCCCTCCACCTCCGGCTCCCCTCCGCCTCCCCTCCGCCTCCGGTTTCTCCTTCCCTTTGGCTCCGGCTCCTCTTCTCCTACTACGACTCCGTCTCCTCCTCTTCTCCGCCTCGTCCTCCCCTCCGGCTCCGACTCCTCCTTCCCTCCCACTCTCTCCTCCCTCTTCTTTCCTCCCCTCCTCCCCTCCTCTGTTTCTTCTCCTCCTCCCTCCCCTCCGCTCCCCCTCTGCTCCGGGCTCCTCCTTCCCTCCTGCTCTCTCCTCCCCTCTCTTTCTTGCCCTCCCTCTTCCTTTGTTTCTCTCCTCCCCTCCCTTTGTTCTTCTCCTCCCTCCCCTCCAGCTCCGGCTCCCCCTCTGCTCCGAGCTCCTCCTTCGATCCGGTACGTATCGGGTCCGTACCGGGCGATACGCTATGTATCGCTCGACACAACTCCGGCAACCCCCCCCAACCCCCCCCCCCCCCCAATACCGATACGGGGGGTTTTTTATGCCAGGAAGCTACAGACCCGGTACATACCGGCCGGCACGGACCTGTGCCGGCCGGTATGGAAATCCATGGCATGAAGCACAAAATAATTTTGAACCAAAGTACCGCCAAATCATTCAGATTGCAAGCCACTAATAAAAGGACTAAGTTTAAGAAACTCAAAAGGTAAAGGCTTCACAGAGGATCATAGTTCATATGTCTAAGCCTTGAAATTTGTATTTCTACCTCCAAGAAGATCTTCGGGACTGAATGGCAACGATAGTTAACTCAGATAATTCCATGAAAAGACAAGTCCTAGCTAAATAGGCAAGCAAATCAGGTCACAAGAAGCAAGATTTTTGGAAGCTCATTTAATTTGAAAGAACCAGAAAAAACTGTGATCAGTTTCAATGTCCAGGACAACCGAGCTGAAAAAAAAGATGTACAAACAACTCATGTAATAGATGAAATGAAGCAGAAAAAGGCAAGGGTGTACACGGCATGTATTAAACAAATAAAAAACTAACAAACAATTATACGAAAGAATGAAAATATTGAGCATGAAATAACAACAGATGATGGAAGCAAGACAACCAACCTTGGATATAGAAGGATGCTTGTCACCTAATCGTATTAAGAAACTAGGAATCTTTTGTATCCAGATGATATGATAGTGTTTCATGGCTGGAAAACTGGATTCATGAGATATCAAACTTGGATTTTTCATCTTGCAACAAGAAAAGATGTGAGAAATAGATCAGTTAGACTTCAAATGAAGAACCTTTTACCTGCAAAAGGTGATTGACAGATGGAACAAGTTTACTAAATTTCTACGCTCATCTTTTAGAAAACATGAAACATCAGAAAGTCCTCTAGGAAAAAATGGTGGACCATTTAGCACAACAATTTCAGAGCACCTAAAGGGGATGAAACTTACAGGAAGTAGCATGTCTTCAATTGCCGATAAATATGTCAGAGTCATATTAGACTCCACCTTGCAACTTTTATACGCCCTAGTAAAGGCCTGCAAGGATATTGACAATATTTTAGCAAACCTGAAGTGTCAATCTTTTAAGAGAGGAAATCAACCTACAAAGTGGCAAATATGCATATATCAGAAGGAAGAAAACTCAAACGTAAGGGTATGACTCACTTAACAATTTAGGCTAGCATAAGTGCTAAAAAAAACAATAAGCTTCAATTATACGAATCTTTGTTTGCAAAATAAACAAGATCGATCCAAAATGCAACAGATTTGACGAAGTCCAAATCTGATGAATAAAATAGTTTTATATGTTGGCACTTCAAGAAACAAACCTCTAATAGGCGGATTTTCCATACGTCTGCAACCTTGGCCACAAGTACTGGTACAAATGATATGACTGATATCAAATGCTTTTCCAGGGGCATCTTACCAAGCATCAAATTTTGCCTAACCTGCTATGGAAGAAAGAATACTGTCATAATGGCATACAACACAGGATGCAAGAGGTCTACTAAAAATTTCATGTGTATGAAATAAAACCACTCAGCAAATGCATCACTCCATCTATTACTAGATAAATAATCAAATGACAAACTCTAAGAGCACAAAGCCAATGAACTAACTACCAGCAACTAGAATGCATACTGATATCAAGCATTTCCTGTATTGCAAATAAACAAGAGACGGAATTAGCATGTGCTTCTGAACCGATGTCGAGAGTTGTAGATTCATCTTTTTCCCATTTTCTCCTTGGGAGGTTGTTTTGATTCGCAGTGGAGGACTTAATAGAAAACGAGCCTTATACAAAAGCTCAAAGAAGATAGCAAAAATCAACCTTATAGGACCATGGAATCCATGGTATAGAAACTCTTGAATCCCCAAGAAAAACCTGAAATACTATGATTGATATTAATTCTCTTACTTACACCCTCTATTCTTTCCATTTTTATACTAGAACACATCTATTCCTACTAGAACTTGAATTGGTAAAGAAAATGGAAATGGTTCCACCAAAAAAATTCTAATAAGACTCGAAAAACCAAAGCAAATACGAAGAGAACAAATTGGAAGACCCAATTAAACTAGGAAATAAAAAGACAAGAAAGTATCCATTAAGAGAAAGAAAGGGGGTCATGTGTCTCCTAAATCACTAGAATAGGCCGAATCCCATTTTTCTAGTTTATAAAGTTCCTAGCTAGTTCATTATCGTTCTGCAAGGTTGTTGTGTTGATAGTATGTGCCACCATGGATTGCCATGCCGGTCCGGCACTGTGCGTGCCGCCTGACACGTACCGTGCCAGGGGGTTAGCGGCATCGAAACCCCCCCATACCGTGCCAAGAAGAAGAAGAAGTAGGAGTAGAAGGAGAGGAAGAAAAACATGAATGGCACGGGGGCGTGCCGGACCGGCACGAATCCGTGCCGGCGGCACATACCGTGCCAGCAGGCTGCCGGCACGGCGCGTGCCACCGGGACGGCAATCCATGTGTGCCACCATTCTGATATTCGGCATGGCCTCTTGCCAGTGGCACGAAACGCTTTTGAGCTAATACATGTATTAGCAGTGGATAAGTTACCAGCATAATACGTGTCGGTCTTTGCTAGTATGTGCCAACCGGCTTTTTGCTTAGATAAAATGGAAATGCAAGCATCTTGTTGCAAATAAAATGATAGAAAAGTGAACTATTTTCATAGGACAAATCCCCTCTCCTAAGAAGACGGTGAATTGAGTAATAGAATCAACAAACTTACTTAACAATGTAGGCTTATCCCCCAAAAAAACCATGACAAATGATAGAAAGGGATAAAGGATCAGGTTCCGTAAGGATTTATAGGAAGCAGAATTTATGACAGAAAGATTAAGAAAATAACAAACAGCGCAGGGCAAGAAGGATTTATAAACTAAAATAACAAGATAATCGCATATTTGAAAATGAACACTAGATAGCTAGAGCAATTGACAGGTAACATGCTTTAAAAAGGAAGAAATCTAGTTCGCATTAAGAACCTGCCCAAGAAGAAAACCCTCGATGAACATGAGGAACTTTTCGGATAAATATGATGAATCATCAATCCACCTGATAATTTGCATATAAATTTCTAAAATTACGACATCCAAGGCGAAATAGCTGTCATTCTCCTGCAAAAACACAGACAATTAGAATCAAGCAGTAACTTAGAAAAGGCATACTATCTAAAATGCAAAGTTGCAAACCATCTCCAAACGCAAAGGCATTAACAAGCAATAGCACATGAGAGCAAGGATTGCCGTTCCAGTGGCACGGTTCGTGCCGCCGGCACGCCCTCGTGCCATTCTCCTTTTTCTTCCTCATCCTCCTCCTCCTACTTCTTCTTCTTCTTGGCACGGTACGGGGGGTTTCAATGCCACTAACCCCTTGGCACGGTACGTACCGGCCGGCACAAACAGTGCCGGACCGGTACGGAAATCCATGTATGAGAGTATATTTCTACGATGAACATAATGTCTGTAAGAAATATATAACACATGCTTTGGCAACTTAAGCTAGGAATAGCTATGCTCCTGATGCCAACAGTCTCCTCCCTCCAACACATGGGTAAACATGGATCTTTTTCTCTCTAAATTAGGAAAGTACACATTTTTCCACTTTCAACATATTTGACATAGTAACTCATCATAAAAGGTCTTATCCAATTTGATTCCCTAGAAGCTCACTTAAGATATACAGCCATTTTTAATGCCTTCCTATGCAAGTAGGGGTGGAAATTCGGGTTCACGGGTCGGGTTCGGGTCACGTCGAGCACCGATGTCTCGATCCAAAGGCCAAACCCGAACCTGACCCATTTAACTCGTTTATTAAACGGGTCGGGTCGGGTCGACCCGTTTAACAACAATCTGACCCGTTTAACAACAATCAAGCAACAAATTATCAACTAATTAATAAAATTAGTATGAAATAAAATTACAACTTGTTTCAATTACATCCAAACCATCCAACCTAAACAATAAACTTACAACTTGTTTTAATTTTCCTTGATAAGATGAGATCACATTCAAATTAGCCCTAAAAGTCTAAGTGATATTAAAATTAAACGGCTTAAACGGGTTGACCCGCCTAACCCGCGACTCGACCCGACCCATTTATTCACGGGTCGTAAACGGGTCGACCCGTTTATGACCCGAACCCGATAACACCACCAAACCCAAACCCGTTTATTTCGGGTCAGGTCGGGTTCGCGGGTCATGACCCGAATTGCCACCCCTATATGCAAGTTATAAAAAATTGAAAGTGAAACACAAGAAATATCAGGCAATATAAAGCGAAAAGGTACAGAAAAAACCATCTACCATATATGATAAAATAGTAGTGCATCTAGCAGCTTAGAGCTACGAAGATAACAGACTTATTATCATTCACACTTTCACAAATTTAGAGATGTAACATACTAAGTGAATAGAAATATGATCTAACCTTTCCAGATGAGTGGTGCATTTCACCAACAGGAAAAACATCCCATAACTTCGACAATTGCACAAGCATGACACTTTTGCTGTGAGGTCTATTAGGAAGTGATGTAAGAGAAATTCCACAGTTCTCACTAGACATATTCGTCTCATGAAATAATGTTGTAACTGCTAGATTAATACTCTGAAGTGTGCACATCATGCAATCAAATGACAATGCATCAACAACAGGAACTCCACGAATCAATGAAATAGATTCTTGGAAAGAGTTCAGTAATACTGGGACCAGTTCATCTAGTTTTGCAATGACCGAAGACGTTCCTGCACATTGAAAGGCATAAAGAAGATAAATTAAGATATAACGAGCTATAGATGCAAAGGAGCAACCCAAATAGAAAGATTGATATCAAGCTCTAACAGCAAATAGAATGTGGAAGATCAATCTTGAAACACGTTATCAGGAAAACAGCATAAAGAAGCTTGAAACATCCTGGAAGCATGTTTTTGCTTAGGGGCTGTTTGTTTCCCTGGAAAACTGGTTGGAATGGCTGGAATGGAATGACATTCCAGCAGTTGATGTGTTTGTTTCACCGGAATAGACTCCATTCTATTCCAGATCCATTCCAAAACTTTTCCAAAACCTTGCATTCCAGCCAAATGTTTCTGGCCAAAATTTGGCCAAAAACATTTTCCAGCCAAATTTTCCAGCCAGTTCCTTTCCAGCGTAGAAAAGCTTTCCAACGCTCTCTTCTCCCACGCGGAGAACCCCAGCCTCTCGCGATTTCTTCACCACTGCCGCCATGTCTTCCTCTCGTGGGAGCAGGAGGTAGGAGGAGCACGTGGCACGGGTCCCAAACCTTGATGGTGGGGCCGAGGAGGCGAGGGGTCCCGACAGCGGATGGCTGCGGAGACTGCGGAGACGCCGAGGCCCGACAGGGGAGGATCTCCGGCTCTTGCTCCAGCACCTTCTCCTTAGAAGCATCCGATGACCCCCTTCTCCTCCTCCTAGTCCTCTCCAGCTCCTCCTCTCGCTCCCGATCATGCTCGTCCTCTTCCTCGCCCTCGTCATCATCGTCGTCGTCTTCGTCGCGGGTGACGATGTGCACGTACATTTTGCCGAAGCCCAGCCTCTCCAGGTTCCACCCGAAGACGCAGAAAGTGCAGAAGGAGTGGTAGGCGACGGTCATGTCGTCCCAGCAATCGAAGAGTTCGCCGACCCACTCCGGGCTGGTTACGATCACTACTTTCTTCTACCCGCCGTCGTTTAGATTGAGCTGGCTTTCTTCTGGTCTTGTGGCCATGGACACCTCCCGTTGGGATTCCTCGTCGGTTTCGCTCTTGTACTTTTTCCCCAACGGGCTGTAGACGATGTAGACGGCGGCGGCGACCGGGAAGACGACTCCGAGACCCATCATCATGTTCACGGCCCAGCCCGACCGCGTCTTGGATGGGAACGCCCAGTAGAGCGTGCACATCGCGTATTGGTCCAAGCAAGTGAGCTAGAGGAGGAGCGCGACGAGCATCAAATGAGCCCGTTCGTTCGTGCGTGCATGTTGTTTGAGAATCTGCTTGTTAGAAACATATACTCCTGAGTTGCTAGAAGAGGGAATTGCGTTGGAATTCTTCGTCTTTCCGGTGGTTTTAAGGCATGTGGTGGTGTTGGTGCAATTGATTTAGGAAGAGGTTTGCATGGGTTTGTGATAAAGTGTGAATTTTTTACAAACACCTATGTGGGAAATGCTTTGATGGATATGCATGGCAAGTGTGGAGCTATGGACGAGGCTACGAAGGTTCTTAAGTGGCTGCCTGAGAGGGACTATGTTTCATGGAACTTTGTGATTGCTGGTTGTGCGGCCAAAGGGATGGTCTTTGAGGTACTCAACCATTTGAAGAGCATGCAATTGTTGGATGGCATTGAGCCAAATCTTGTTTCTTCGTTTTTTTAATTTTTTTTTTTTTTGTACAAGTTTGAATACGCATACAAGATGTACATGGGTGTTATAAATTTGATTAACATCATCTTACGTATTCATAACTTAAATGTTTCGTCAATGATTACCATCATCGAATGAAAAAATAGCTTGACTAATAAAATTTCTTCTCCAACATCAAATATGATTAGAAAAACAAAAAAATTTAAAAAACAAAGAAATTCCGAAGTGAAAGAGATATGTTATTATATTTTCATCAACATAGATATGCAAATATCACAATTATATCATATCATTAATGTCATAAAAAGTTTAATAAATATCAAAATCGGAATACATTGTGGTATTTTCACCACTAGCATTCAGGGGTGACCATATCCCCCATTCCATCGCAAAACAAACACAAAAACTGAAAAAGTCACTGGATTCTGTTTCTATTCCAACACCAAACAAACAGCAAAAGTGACATTCCATTCCATTCCACCACCAACAAACAGCAAAAGTGACATTCCATTCCATTCCACTGGAATCACATTCCATTCCAAAAGCATTCCAAAAGCATTCCAACGAAACAAACGCCCCCTTATCATCAAAGAAATTATAAAGAGCTCAAAAGAACGGATCTGTAGTTTAGCCTACCAAACTTAAAATCTCTGTGAAAACCAAAAATACGTCCCCTCGTGTTTCTACTACTATCATCAATCTCTTGTCATCAAAAAGCTGTAGCTAACTATTTGACCCTAAAGGCATCTGCTCAACTTTCACACAGTCATCCACAAATCAAAAGGACTAACTATTGCCAAATATCAACAAGCTCAAAAATTCATTATCTAGAAAATCTCGAGATGTCCCCTCTCATAACCTTGACTATAAGGATTGCTACTTAGGTTTACACAGCTCCCAGCTGAAACTTTTCGTTCTGATAACTAGCCAACCCAAAACCATGCCGTATTGTGACAACACATGTTTGGAGTGGGTTTTTGGTGAAACACACCCAAAGCAAACTATTTGAAGTTTGTATCGCCTACTTTCGTTTAAAAGTCACCAAAACAACCAATTTTAGGATGGAAACACCTTTTTCATTTTACATGATTAACTGAAGTCAATGTTTTACAGCTGCTTGGCCGCTTCTACACTTTAGGTCAATTCAAAAAATTGAAACAAAGAAATAATGACACCCTATTATTCTCAGCTCCCAATGCCAACACTGGCCAACAGAGTCCTCTCTTCCCGACACCAATAGTCTCCCTGTCAAGACTTGAGCCCTTGACAAGACCATGAGCCAAGGAGTTTGAAGGCTCCTTACTCAAGGCCTAGACCTTGGCCACGATCCAAGCGTGAACCATGGGACGGTAGCAATAGCCAAGACAAGTGCCAACAACACAGTGCGCCAGCACTAGCAATTGAGAGCACAAGGAGACCATCAGCAGCAGGCCAGCGTGCATGCGTGGACAAAGGTGCGCATCACACGCGAAGCACGGGGCAGGAGGCCAATCAAGAAGGCAATTGAAGCTATCAAGGCAACCCTCTTCATGGGAGTTTGAGTAGAGTGAGGAGAGTCCTCCTTTGAAGGAAGTGTCCTAATATAGCAAGGGAAAAATGCTCAACTCTAATTGGAGTTGGCATAGGATGATGAGGGCATCATCCTCCCTCACGGTTCCTCTATTTAAAGGGGTTGGCCTGATTAGTCTAGGGCATCGGACTTAGGGTTTTGAGGGTTTCTTTGTGTGATTATATTCTCTGGGAGGGAAGGTGAAAGAGAGAGGTTCTTTTGTACTCAATCATTAACAAAGGAACTGGGGACTCTCCCCTTTGTCATTGTCTTGTCTTCTATTGTGTTTGTGAGTGCTTAAGACGAAGGAGGGCTGGCCAAGGAGGAGTTCTTGACGCCATCACTTTGGGAAAAGAAGTGAAAAAGTTATGCTGTGTTTTCCCCGGTAACACTCCCTATTCTCTTTCTCCCTCGCTCTCTTCCCCCACAATGGGCCATATAATTGCAGGCCCTTCACCACCTCTCTGAAATTTTACCGAAAATAGATTTTGTAGGAACTGATTGTCATCGTTACAGGCCTCTCTGTCAATCGTAAATATTCTCATATTTTTTCTCTCTAAGCTAGTAAGCTACTCAAATCCTTCTTCGACACATTTTCATGTTTCGACAACAAAACCTCTTCCACGGTCTTCTTGCCATCTCAACACTTTCAAATGCTGACATTGGCAAGTACCGTGTCAAACAACCACCGAAACAACACATGCAATCTTTGCATTGTCCCAAGAGACACAATTACATTGTACAAAAATTGAAGTATCTCCTCCGCGTCTCTATTCTTATAAAACCTAGCATCAAACCATCCACTAGTCCCAGAAAAGTTCATGTACAGGAATTACTATGACAAGCACGATACGTATTGTCGTTAAAAAAGTGGCATTGGTAGATTACCCAATCAAGAGCCTCAGCAATCCTTCCCACCTCTAAAGAATAGCAACTTGATGCAAAATTGAGGGCCTAAATATGTAGGCATGTGATGCTAACCAAGGATGGCAGTGCCGCTCGGCACTGTAGTTGCCAACCAACAGAAGTCGAGCCGTTGGGAGACCGTCTCGGCTTTGAAGTCTGAATCAGGCTCTCTCGAAGGCACCGGCTCAAGCCGGGCAGCTCAACTGGCTGCCGAGCGGCTCACTTGTGTTTCAATCGATTCTTTATAAGGGGTTGTTAATGGGTTTTGGGTGATGTGGCTCTCTTATGTTCCAATCAATGCTTTTATAACCAGCAGGTTATTATTGGGTTCGATGCTTTATAAGTAGCAAGTTGTTATTGGGTTTCGGGTGTGAATCCCGTTATGAGTATAAAATATCGATCTCATCTCTCTCTCTCGATCTCCACAAACACTACCCCCCCCCCTCCCTTCTCTAAAACTCTAATCTGAAGATCGCACGCCCCATCTCCTCATCTCCCATTGCTGCCTCGCCGGAATCCTAACCTATGCCCATCGTCTTCGCCGGAATCCTCGTCAGGGTCCACAAACTACATTTCCTCTTTCATTCTCACGAATATCTCTCTTTCTCACCTCACTATGTTGCCGACACATAGGGTCAGCATCACCGTTGCTGGTGGCACTTGCCGTTACCGGCCAGGACCGGCACGGCACGGCCATCCTTGATGCTAACAACTCTTCCAAACTCTATATCATGTGTCTCTAGATGCAATCTTCAGGCCATGCCCTCAACATAATTGGGCCAGCTACTATCATGGCTATGAGGGCCGGGGTAACAAGACGGAACCAATCCTTCATTACAATGCCAGTCGCGGATTCTGCTGACCAGGTAACTAATGTAGAAAGACATTACTTTAAAAAGCTGCATGTGAAGTGCTCTTAAAAAGTTAGATTGACTATAATTCATCTATCACCAAGGGCGAGCTAATCTCACCAAATATAATAACACTCAAAGGGAAATTCAACGACATCCTAGTAGAAAATATTCAGAAAACACACAAGTAAGACTGTTAGTAAGAAAAAAAAAATAATCAAGACAACCAAAAGGGAAAATAATGAAAAAGACCTGATCACAAACCTGCATTATCGTTTATTAACTCAGATTCAAAAGCATGAAGGCATTTTTTCTCCTCAATCTTCTGCATAGTTGCGAAGAAAAAAGATAAGGAGAATAAGACAGACTAATGCAGAAAATGCATGTACACAAAATACAATAAAGACCAAGGTAACAGGTAAACTAAGTAAAAACCATAAAATGATCAGATTAGTAGAAAGGTACATCGATAGTAAACTGAGATAGCAATTTCTAGTAACTATAACAAAGAGTAAAATGTTAAGGTAATAAGCTAAACTGCTAGCATAGTCTGGTCACGCATGTATATGGCATCCATGTTTGGACAAGTGCATATAAACTCACCGCCGCACACATACTATTGCACAACGTATAGCACATTAGAATCTACACTAACTCAAAGAAAACTAGTTCGAGGGACTACAACAGGAAACATTGAAAAATTGTAAAAATGGATTTGTTAATATGGCTTAACAAAAATATCATTCCATAGATTGGTTGAGACTAATTCCGATTGAGTTTATTTATTGGAAAGTGGAAACCATGAATTTCATGATGTTTATTTAATGGTACTTCACCAATCATCCTTACATATCAAACAATGGGAAATAGGTCATCACCGACTCATTTAAAGCTTACTATTAAGATAGATGGCGGAAAAATTTTCAAACATTGGATGAGTTGAATCTAAATCGCCCACTGATAGAAGATTATATTGTTGCCAATGCCCTATGATACCACATTTTTTGGACTTCTTGACCTACATGTAGAATATATTGAAAAATATGGTCCACCTAGGCTTCAATTCACACAAAGGAAAGGCTTGCTTTAGGCTTGCTTCATATTCACACAAATGTATTCATAAGACCAAAGAATAGACCCAAAATCACAATTCATATTGGACACATATAAACTGGGGTATGAGTGACTCACAGTTACAGAAGTAAGTCTCAATTTGTTACCTTTCTGAATATCTTATCGAGATGCTTTATTTGATATAAAGACATAACAGACACTGACTAAAATCTAATAATTGCTTGCCATAACCATATATCATACTTAAGACTTTAAGTGTTTATACTTGGAGCTCACAACTCTCTGGCTTCATCACATGTCAGGCACTTGGGCACTTCGAGTAACTTGACTCCACTAAACTTCATAAAAAATCCTTAGACCAAAGTAAAGGCTTTTGCCATACTTTTAGATAGAGGCACAACTAATTCATGATGTATGTGTTATGTAGAAAACTAAGAGCTTCCAAATTATAAGGTCATAATTCTTGTCCTTTCCTGTGCTACTATAGGTACAATTATAAGTGATAGGGTCCAGGTAGCATTGTTGGCCAGACTAGTTTACTAACTATAGCAAGTATTTAGTTGTTGATGAGTTGAATTTTCATTCAAGGGACAGCTGCTATTGATGGTCAGGTAGCAAACGGCAGCTTAGAATTTTCACCAAGTAGGTGCATAGACAAGTAGTTGCCAAACAAGCTGCACTGTTCGCATAAACTACATCAATAGTGAAAGTAAGAAAGCTAAATAGCCTTGTCAAGACCTAGCTATTTTAGTACAGCTTTTCTTATATCCTTTTGTCCATGTGTTCCTAACAAGAGCACTCTGGAAAGTCTCTGTTCGAACTTAGCCTACAAAATTATTGAAGCACGGGATGTTGACAAATAACTTGACTTACATAGCTTATCCTATATTAGAAAGTAAATAAAAAAAGAACCAAACCCTATCTGCATAGCTAACTAAAATAAGCATTAGCAGCTGACAACAAAAAACATAGTAAGCATAGATGTTTTTACGGACTGATTCTTTTGATCGAACATCTTCCCCCTTCATGTTGGCTAACAAAGACAAGCAACGAACAAGACCACCCAGAGCATTCTTAAGTTTGCTCTTTTCCTGTAAATAGATCTGGCTGTTTTTCAGAATATCTATGTAGTTGTCAAATACCTGTCACATGCGAAAAGATTATTCAGACTTTTACAGGCAATTGGTATAAAACGAGTAGGAGAGTGGACAGAATTTAGATCATGAACACAAAAGATAAAAGATAATAATACCTATCTAATGACAAGAAGTAGTGGGCAACCATGACAACTGAAACTTAAATCTATGGTCAAATACATTTTGAACAAGGCACCCACCAAGTGACTTTTGTACTATTGATAGATAAAGAAACATGGCATCACAACCGGTGGATAGGGTTGTCAACGAGATAATATTGATCAATTTGGGGCGGCTGGCTCGTTATCATTTCTCAGCTCAAATACCAGCTTGTTATTTGCTATTATTCTGAGAGAGCTTACAATCGAGCAGTTTTCGAGCTATTTTGGAGAAAATGAATATTAGACTAGTTCCTAGTCTTCGCTATGTTCCTTGCAAAAACCAATAGCAGGGGTGTTAATACATTGTTATAGATAGAACAAGAATCGGCTCGGACTCAAGCTCGTCAAGGTAAAGCTAGCTCTATCACAAATTGATATTCAATCGAGCTAAGATTTCCTAACAATGGTTTTGGCCAGAGCGAGACGCCAAAATTGAGAATTCGGACAGTAGGGATTTGAGATAGAAAGCTTTGAGAATTCCTAGGATCTCAAATAATCCCCTTCGGAATAAAGCAAAACCTCACATACCGCAGGTCAGGTACCAGCACAGGCCGTGGCAGTGAAACAAAAATCCTTGCAATCCACCATCTGAAAAGCCCTTACTTTTTGCTAAAAGTGAAGAAACTCAAAGCTAACAATGGTAACTACGGCTTTCACTATTTCTAGGAAATTGCATTAATATCTATGATACAATTCATATTTTTAATAGTCTCCATAAAATCTAATCTTGAATGGCATACTTAGTCATATTTTGCAACAAGTAATTTCTATGTCATATACTCATATGTAATATATACCATTTTATCAGCATATCTTTGAGCATCCATGCACTCATTTTTTAGTAATTGTCATGTCGGCATTTTCGTGGCACATCATATCAGCATCTCATACCCCAAAGTAAGTGCTTTGCAATCAACAAATGATTTCAATCTTTAGTACTTTATCTTCCTCCTACATATGTCCAAGAAAGAGGTCAATGGTGAAAGAATTCTGTATCTAACAACTACCAAGTCAAGCTATAGCAATATAATACATGCTTTGGGCAAGTATGAGAGATATGAAGCTAGTATCAAGTGACTAAAGTGGCAAGCATCTCTGATTTTTGAAAATTATGACCTCACAAAAGGAGGATTGGTGTTGAACCTTCCCTTTAACTTTCAACCAGATTGGGAAACTAAATATTTCAGCAACTGTATCCACTGATTATTTTCGTAGGCAATCAAATGGAACTCTCTTCAGTTCTGTTCTAACAATATTAAGGAAGGCTTCCATTGGAAACATAAATTGAGGACTGATACACCATGCCGCATATTACACATGAGACATAGTGCAATAATGGATAAAAGCAGCACTAACCAAATGTCAAACGACATCTTGCTTGCTACAACAGATGAACAATCAAAAAAAACCAAGCAAAAGTGTCACAATTTTAACACTTAAACAAAGCTCAAGATACTATCTTAAACACAAAAATGTAAAGATAGTAGCTAAAGAATTTCTTGAAGAAAGCAACAAAAAAACTGCATAAAAGAAGGTTCCCAACTAAAATGGGTAACCCCTCAGCTTCTGCAGATAAACTAAGGTACACATTCTGCTGTAGTGAAAGAAGCCAAGAGCAATTTAACCACAGAGCAAGTATAAATAGGAAAACATCATCAGCCACATGCAATTGAACTCAAAAATTAAACATGTTGAAGGCATGCACATACCTTCTCCGCATATAAGAAAAAGGAGGAAGGATAGCTAAGAACAACAAGCTCAAAAAATTTGAATGCCATTAGCCGAATATCGACCGCCATATGTGTCATTGCATTAAAAATATAGGCCATCACCAGAGAAATTACCCGTCCCCTAAAATCCTAATCAAGAAGATAGACAGCATTAATACATTAGACAGACTTCAGAAAAGAATGACACGAAATTATTAAGGTGATCAAGAAAATCTAAAGGGAAATGTCCAAATCCTTTAGAGCTCAAATAGATTAGCAAACAAGAAGTTAGGAAAAATAGAATTTCACAGGTTAGTCGCAAATCTTTCATTTTTGGTGTAAAAACACCACGAAATATATTCTACACTTTCAAAACAAACATCTAAAAAAACAGACAACAATCTTTTGCACTCCATATGAGGTCTAGTTCTCATGTATAAGCTTTTATTCCTCGATAACTGCGCAAGATAAATGAGCATACGTGACATTATGGCCCTTAGCGAACAGTCAACCTTTGTACAAAACATGCAATAGTAAAGTCTAGTCTTCAGCAAAAGTTACAAAAAGCTTCACCATTCTTGCTCGATTGTTACAACTGATAATCAACTAACACAATATATAAACCTCAAGATTTCCATGACAACTTGAGCTAAAGCATAATATATAGGGTTAAAAGCATTTTGGTACATCCAACTTTCAAAAATAGGCGATTTGGTATCTCGTAAAATTTGATTCTCGAATTTATACCTCCAAATATTGAAACCGTGTTATTTAATGCCAAATCAGAGACGCCGTCTGTGTAGGCTGACAGAAACCAGCCATGTGCATCGCACGTGGCCAGTTAGTTACCCCCCTAACCCTCGACCTCCCGCCGCCGGCACCCATTTCCGCCTCCCCTTGCCCCGGTCACAGCCTTAGCCTTCCACCTCCTGTGGCAGCGGCGCTGACTCCGCGGAGTCCCGGCTCTAGGACTTCGAGCGCGTCCGCGGCCTTGGTTGCGACAACGGAGGCACCGTCTACCAAGTCCGCCACCGCCGCAACGGCACCCTCTTCACCCTCAAGCTCCCACACTCCTCTGCGGCCGCTGCCTGCGGCCACCAGGAAGAAATCGAGATCCTCCACCGCGCCAACCACCCCACGGTCCTCCGCCTCCACGACACGGCGAGGGCCTCCTGCTCGAGTACGCCGATGCCGGATCGCTCGACGCCATCCTCAGTCACCGCAGCCCCTTCCCGGTGGCCGCCATCGCCTCCGTAGCCCGCGAGGTCCTTAACAACCTTGGGTATCTCCACACCAATCGCATCGCCACCGCGACCTCAAGCCCACCAACCTCCTCGCGACCTCCGGGGGCAAGATCCGGATCTCCGACTTCGGATCCGACAAGATCGTCCGCCGCCGGCTGGAAACGTGCCTCTCCTATGTTGGCACATGCACATCCATGAGCCCCGAGCAGCTCGACCTGGGGGCGCATGGCGGGAACTACGACGCCGCCGTGGACGCGCTCGAAGTCTGAGAGTCGGGGCTCCGCGGAGTCAGCGCCGCCACCATAGAAGGCGGAAGGCTGAGGTTGTGGCTACGACAAGATCGCACGTGGCTGGTTTCCATCAGCCTACCCAAACGGCGTCTCAAATTTGGCATTAAATAACACGGTTTCAATACTTTGAGGTATAAATTCGAAAATCAAATTCTCTGTGCATAGGAATTCTCAATCATGAATGTGCATGGCATAAGAGATTATATTGAGATTCTACAAGGCTTAACTACATAACCTTCCATCACTGACAATCAACTCCTCAAAGCAGAAATGTGTCCTCAAACTGGACCGATGTTTACAAAGGAAGGACAACATAGATAATGGAATTAAAATTTGTCCACATGATCTCAGTTCCTCCATTTGGGTACCTAATGTGGAATCTAAGTTCTCCAACACTTGCACATAAGATGTATTTGCCTTGCAAACTTAGTAATGCCTTTGTGCTCTGATGTGATGTCAACCAGGCACAACTCATCTTCCATTTGTTGTTGCATACTACAGAATAGTATGCCACTTCTCAGCACTCTCCTTTCTCTTAAACTACTAATATGCAAGACAGTCCTTCACATGGTAAAAACCTTGTCAAATATCTCCCTATTTTGGTTCGAGAGTCCGACGCTAGGATTCTTTTCTTGACTAATAATTGTACACATATCAGCTGGAATATATAATAACTACTAAGCAAAGAGGTAAACACACACAAAAAAGTTAGTAAAGCCCAAAAAAACGTAAGCCAAGAGAAAAGTAGAGATGTCAAGGTACCAAGGAACGCAATACTAAAAGAAGCAAGCAATGCGTATTGGATAGAATCAAGTTACTAACCAAGAGTATGGAGAGAATAACAAGAGTGATAACAACCTCATAAAGTAAAAAATAAATAAACATCATGCCAAGATACCTCTTTTGACGAAGTTAAAATCACGCTTTTCAGAAGCTGATATAATGTTTCGCGGACGACTTGGTCATTGTCACAGATTCTTTCACGTATCTTTTCAATTATAGCAAGCTTGTGCAGCTTAAGCTCAGATGGATGCTTTAGGACAAGATCCCTGATACCATTCAAGGCAACTTCATCAAAATGAAAACAATATCTCATGTCAGATATTAATGATCTTGCGGAAGAAGAATGCAAAGGGGAATGTGGAAGGAAAAATGAGATTTATAACAATAACAACATTTGTAGACAAATGCTACAACAAGAATAAAAACAATATCAATCATGTCAGATGTCCATCATGTTGCAGAGCAAGAATGAATAGAGAATAAGTGGAAGGCAAAAAGAAAGATATATAATAAAAATAACCTATATGGACGAAATGCACATTAAGATTAATACGCATGCTTAAGAAAAAAGCAACTGACTGACAAAAATAGGACAGGAATACTTAAGACTTGAAATTGGACATGTGATATTAGCAAAAATAAAAGAAAATGCAGGTAAAAAGAATGAAAGACTATGATATGTTCTTCACAGCTTTAAATGTAAGTTGAAAGGCTAAATCGTTGGACTTTTGGACACAAGAACTAGAGCTAATAAATATTATATGTGAAAGCAGAAAGTAAATCTTATTTTTACTTCTACAGGAATTTAGGGAAGCACTAGAGAAGAATCATAAGAGATAACTATAGATAAATGACGAAGAAAACTGGAAGTACAAAGTATCCATCCACAAGAGAAAGTACACATACATAGATTGAACCATAATGAAAACCAGGCAACAATTTCTTTTGTTAAATGAGAGGCAGTAAGATTTAGACAATACTTCATGGCTCAAGAATCAGAAAAAGAAAATCACTAGAAGACTGCTAGCACCACAATCATCTTAAGTCACAATTTGCTTAGTCAATGCCAATGGTATCATGATTAGTTTTCTGAATTGACTAAGTTTTAATCACTAAAGCCAAAGTTTATGCTGTATTGTGTCAATTGACAACAAATCACTATTACTAAAGAGATCTTCTTGGGAAAATGGAACAGTCCAAGCAAATTACAACAAGATAATTCAACTTCTCCGCCAAATATTCCACAATTATCCATCCATTCAAAGACCCTGGTGTGTGCTTGCATTAATCGTTCCTACATGAGCAGTAGTCTTATTTAATGAAGAAAAGGAACAGGCGATAGGGGAGTATGAAGTATGAACAGCCATCAACAAGTTTACCCAGCACAGCACGATATTTTCAAAACAAAAATCAACTGTCAAGAACAGAGTATTGATCCAGAAATCAGCTACTTCTTTGAATATGAATCCCTTGTTGCTTCACTTACTTGGAAGAATACAAGGAAACTTGCAATAAACATTTCTTCATAATAATAATAATAGCTCCCATTCACCAACTCTTACAATTCTCCTTGTTCTTCTTCACATATGTCAAGCTACAACTACTAATTTACTCATGCCGTACATAAAAAAGTTGCAATAAATCAGCTACTTCTTTGAATATGAATCGCTCATTGCTTCATTTACTTGGAAGAATACAAGGAAACTTGCAATAAACATTTCTTCATAATAATAATAATAGCTCCCATTCACCAACTCTTACAATTCTCCTTGTTCTTCTTCACATATGTCAAGCTACAACTACTAATTTACTCATGCCGCACATAAAAAAGTTTTAGTTGAAACATGGGCAATTTATAATTAAAGAGTCCAACTACTAATTAATAACACAATCAGGAAAAATGTAAAAAGAGAGAGAAAAAAAGGATAATAAACCAAAAGACCTCTCCGTATCTTGGCATTGTGATGGGATGTCTGCTGGAGGAGCTCTCTCAGCGTTAGCCCCTTCTTGTTAACAGCGAGTCCCTCCTTCTCTGATGCAACACTCTGCTCCGGAAGCACAATGGCTGCTCAAAAGCACCCCAAACAAGAATCACTATACAACATAGAAATGAACAAGTAATGCAAACCTTTCTTTCAAGGCCAATTAGGCGCCCATTATCATAACACCTTTGGATTTGATCTGCGTATTGGTCGCATTCTTAGGCGGTGGTAGCTTCCGGCCGATCTTCCGCTTTATTTTCTGGGAAAAAAATAAGAGGAACAGATTACCAAGAACTACTACCACAAAGAAACCAAGACAATCGAAAGAAAAGAGACAAGGTAAAAGAATCAATACTTTGAAATCCACGCTGCGGCTAGGCTTCTTGGGCGCGGATTTGGAGCGCACCATTATGATAAAAATTACAATAGCTATAAAGAAAAGAAAAAGATTAGTCCTTTTCTAGCGCAAAAGTCATTTAAGAAAGTCTAAAACCGATCGTGTTCTTCAAGAATCAATCATTCGAACCTCGAATGGTGAGGAAACCCTAAAGTGGTGATTCCCTGGGAGAGACGAGGAGAAGGAAGAGAACCGTTGGCATGAACAGGGAGGAGGGGGGTTTTTAGGGTTTTGGAATGATCAATACGTTTCGGTTGAAACGGATCGGGTAATTTTGTGGTGTGGTCTTTTTAGCCGGAACCGTGATATTCACACCAGCCTAATCAGCAATTATGTTAGACCGATCCCGTGTGTCATCCTACGTGGCATTTCCTTCATTTCCTTAAGCAAGCCACACCCATCTCTCGTAAGCTTAAATATATTCAAACTAGTGGGGTCCCTGTCATCTCCCCTCATAACTCCCCACTAACCACCCCTAACTCCCCCTTCCCCCACTTCCCCCTCCACATCAGCAGTCACATAAGATAAATCTTGCTACATAGGATGTCATTGGGATAAAAAAAAATGCACTTCTTAACCATCCTACTATATAAGGATGATAGCCAACCATGCCCATCTCTGGCTTTTCTCCTGAGCCAATGAAGCTTCTTCTCACCTCTCCGACGGTCGTCGACGAGAACGGCCCGGTTCACCCCTTGCCCTCCCCTCCCCATCGCATAGAAAGACGTGGCCACTCCCATCGGAGTCGTTGACGATTCTCTCTTCTCATGTTCTCACCGTGGACTCCATCTCCAGGCACTCAGTCTTCTTCAACACTGGCGACCCTATCTCTGTCTCGCTCTGCCGGGTCTTCCATCGACCTCGCCAGCAACCCCTATTCACCAACAGCTGATGCCCTAACCAGCGTTTCGAGGGTTACGGGTGGGAACATTAGGGCATCACAAGTGCGGAAGGTCAGTAGCATTTCGTGTCCTGATTTTTGAGGCAAATCCTCAACGGAATTCTGCCGCCCTTCTCTCCCTCTCTAAGAACGGACTCTTATATGATTTTTCGAGAAATTTCTCATCACAAGTGCGTTCCCTGAACCGACTGTATTTGGTTTTATAAGTTTCTTGAAATAGAATTGAGCACATGTTCATGCCTCATCATTGTCACATTCTATTTTCGAGGTTTGAAAGATCGAACAAAATATAGTCTAAGTTAAATGATGAGGTTTTCTTCGCCTTTTCGAATGTACAAGAAATAATAGCTGATTGACAGAGTTTTTTTGTGTGAATGGCTTATTTAACGTTTTGGCAATTTTTGAAGGTTTTAAAGATGGGAAAAAAACTGTCTTATGCATTACGGTTGCCATAGTTTATTATAAGCCTTTGTTATTAGTGAGTGAACACATGAATTTTGATCATGGGTTTGGTCTCAGGCTCATGCATATGTACTTTGGGTTTGAGGGAAGCTATTCATAGGCAAGTTTAGAGCTGATACTTCATTATACGAGAGAAAAAAGAGAAAAAGTCAAAGGTAAGTTAAGTTTCTATGTATTTGCTTTGCATTGGTCAACTTGTAGACAAACAGAAGCTATGAATTTAGACATCTACACATGTTTATGCGTGATAAATGTCATTTGTACACATGAAACATATGTAATCATTAGAAGTTATGAGTTTCAATTATTGAAAAAGGCACATAACTTTTGTTGTTTACACATATGAATTCTTTCATTTACGCACTTCCGTGTGAACCATTCTCGTTTTGAGTAATGAGAAGTGTATGTGGGTCTTTTGCCTCTGAAGGGTTAAGGACATCAACGTAAATTAAATTCACAATGTTGCCAGTGAGGTGGAAGATTTAATGTAAATTTTCAAAATTTAGCCATCGTCTAGTTTTGTCTAATTTTAGTACAATTCTACAGTGATTGAAAGCACTCTATATTTAGTGGTTGTTTATTATACTACGTCTCGTTGACAAAGTGCTTTAAGAAGATAGATATGGATTTTGACTTGAAAAAGAGTTCCACTCCATGAAGAGCTTTATAACATGCATGTGCAGTTAAGAAATGCGTTCCCGGGCAGTCCAAATTGGATTTGTGGAAGGTAGAGCTGATTTATTCTTATGATAGAAGTATTATGAATATTAATGATGGTGCCTTGGATTCTTTGATTTTTATGTTCCCCTTTTCCATACTGATGAAGACCTTCACTAATACTTGGGATTCCTATGCTATAATGGCACATCTAAAACATTCACGGGCAGTCGACAGGAGATTTGTAGAAGGTAGAGCTTATTTCTTTCTACGATAGAAGTAGTATGAAGTGGGAAAGTGGCCCGGATTTCTTGATCTTTTTTGTTCCCCTTGTTCATACTCATTTAGGTCCTTCACTAATATTTGAAATCGTTATGGTAATACTTCTATTAAGACTAGTTTGGATAAATAATTTTAGGCTTTGTACTGAGAAAGCATTGTCTTAAAATGAAATCCATTGTTGGATAAACATGGATTAATTTTGATTATTGATTATGAGTGATCGTAAATATTGTGTACTATTGCGATCTATATTATGATGTGTTTCACATATTAAAGGTAGGAGTTAGAATTAATGTTGCTTTTGGACTTTATGCTTTACGTAGCATCATAAGCTGATATTTTTTACTGCTCTCAAGTCATGTAAACATGAATAGCCGTAGCAAGCAAGCATGTCATGATACTGATGATCCGAGTGTCGAGCATCATGCGATCTCCGAGAATCCCGAGCAGCCGAAGGCCGAATTAATTTTTAGTACTGCAGACGAGGTAAAAAAAATATTGGAGAAATTATGCAAAGCTGGTGGGTTTTGTCGTATCGAAAAGAACATGTAAAAATGATGTTGATGGAGATGCAAAGTACGTGACATTTGTATGTACATGTTAGGGGAAAGCAAGATCTGTGGCGAAAAATATTATTAGGCCACAAGGGACATGCAAGATAGGTTGCCATGCATGACTATCTGCCAGCAGATGTCTCGATGGAACATGGAAGATTGGCACAGTCATCATGGAACACAATCACCCGCTGAGCCCGGCTAAGTCTAGGTTTTTTGCGACAAACCGGGATATGAGTTGTAGCGTCAGGCGGCGTCTAGAGCTAAATGATGAAGCCGGCATCCCGATGTATAAAAGTTACAATTCGTTTGTAGTTGAAGCCGGTGGTTACGATAACATTCCCTTTGGAGAAAGGGATTGCAGAAATCACTTTACTATAGCCAGATGCCTACGGTTGGGCGAAGGTGATGCAGAGGCAGTTCTTACTTATTTAAGACGCATGCAAACGAGATATCCGTCTTTCTACTATAACATAGATGTTGACGAGGATAGTAGACTGAGAAATATATTATGGGTGGATGCACGGAGCAGAATAGCATGTAAGTATTTTGGAGATGTAATCACATTTGATATGACATACCTGACAAACAAATATGATATGCCATTTGCTTCATTTGTCGGCGTGAACCATCACGAGTAGTCTATATTGTTGGGATGTGGCCTATTGTCCAATGAAGACGCGTAGACATTTGCGTGGCTTTTCAAGAGTTGGACAGAGTGTATGAGCGTCGCCTCTGTAGCCCTTATTACTGATCAAGATAGGGCGATGATGAATGTTGTGGCAGTGGTTTGGCCAGAAACCAAACACCGGTATTGCTTATGGCACATACTGAAAAAAGTGCCCGAGAAGCTAGGAGGTTATGGCGCATACAAAGCTATAAGGCATAAGCTTTTAGCAGTAGTTTATGATTCTCTAACCCCGGAGGGTTTTGATTAAGAATGGAATAAAATGATTGTCGCATTCGATCTCCATGACAACTGTTGGTTGGCAGACTTATACAAGGATAGGAGTTGGTGGGTTCCATCATACGTTAAACATGTATTTTGGGCTGGGATGTCCACGACCCAATGAAGCGAGAGTATGAATGCGTTTTTTGATGGGTATGTGAATTCAAAAACAAGTCTAAAGCAATTTGTGGAGCAATATGACAATGCACTCAAGAGCAAGGTGGAGAAGGAGGCTCAAGCAGAATTTTAGAACTTCGATCAACGCATTAGTGCCTATCCTTTTGAGAAGCAATTCCAACATGTGTACATGAACGCGAAGTTTAGAGAGTTCCAAGAAGAACTTGGAGGCGTAATGCAATGCACTGTTGCTTTGACACTAGTTGATGAGTTGAGATCTAATTATAGTGTGAAGGAGGTCTCCTTTGACGAAGAAGAATATGAAGTGACCCGTGTTTTTCCTGTTGTATTTGAGTCGGCAAATAGAAAGGTTTTTTGCATGTGTCGCTTGTTCAAACACTGAGGTATCGTATGTCGACACACCATTGCCGTTCTTAAAGAAGCAGGAGTATATAAGCTTGATGGCACATATATTTTAGATCGATGGCGAAACGACATTGCCCGACACTACATCAAAATGAAGGTTGGTTGCGGCGGATTGAGTGTAAGTTCAACTGCGAAGAGGGTTGATTGGTTAAATAGCGAGTAGTATGAGGTTGTTGAGATCGCATCTGAATCAGATGTTGATTCGAAGATGGTGGTGGCTTGCTTGCATAAGTTGAAGAGCAAGTTGCATATCAGCAATACCTCAGGAGGACGCCCTCTGTCCATCCCAGATGATATGTCCGTGGGTGCTGAGAATGTCATAGATGGAGGAACTGCAGCTGTCACACCCCGCCCTAGGATATACCCACCCTGACCACATGACGCGAGAAAAACATGTTCTACACTAATACAACATAATCAACCTGCTCTAACATCACAATCTAAAGCATCACAAATTCACTATATTCAACCTGACAGATAATCAAGCTACGATGCACTAAATTATTCATGAACAACCCAAAAATTTATTCCATACTTCCAGGATCAATCACACAAATCCAAGTAATCCAATACATAATTCAAATGATTAATTATAATTCCCTGATTCTGAATATATGAATCAAATTATTACTCAAACCCCATAATTCCAATATTAATACAACTCCCAAATGAATGTGATGAAATAAAATAATTAGATTTAATGCCAAATCTTCCAACGATCTCAAGCTCGGGCGTCATCACCTGATGGACCTGCAAAAGTAGATGGATTTGCAAACGCAGCCCGAGTAGGGGTGAGCAAAAAGCCCAGTAGGAGACTAACTAATGACACACAAGAAACTAACTAATAACCAACATAAATAAACAAGTAATATGGTGCCTAAGTCTTAGCTCAAGGGAAGTCACGACCTAAGCCCAAGCTCGCAATCGACCCATCGCTCTCCACTACGGTCCGGGCGACTACCCTGCCAACCGTGGGCACAACTCGCTCTCCACCACAATCCGGGCAATTACCCTGCCAACTGTGGGCACAGCTAGTGTGAGGACCCGTCCCTCTACTCTTGTGGCTCGTTGTGGACCGCAAGAGCAATTTGGTAAATTGCACCTTGTCGGCTAGTTTCACACCCGCGTGTGCACACACTGACCATGTTTGTGGTAATGTTTGGCTAGAATGGTTAGTTAGACCCGGGATCGAAAGATCCGGGATTGGGTTTAAGTTTTAGCCCATGTCTAGCTTTCTACACCTAAGGGATCGATCTCCCTAGCAAGAAGATCGATCTCTTAGTGCCAGAAAGTCAAACCCGATTTGGCAAGAAAGATCAATCTCTTCTCAAAAGAGATCGATCTACCTTGAGTCGGTTCGTTCGTCTATAAAACGAACGAAACCTTTTTTTTTTATTTTTTTTGGGAAAATCCGAGATTTCAGTCGTGTTCTTGCTGGATTTGGCTTCGTTTGAGAAAGATCTAAGGCCTAGTAGCTTGGATTGAAGCTGCTATTGCATAGGTAGGGATCCTACCTACAATCTTTCAGGTTTTTGGAGTTTTTCCGGTTTGATTGTGATCTTTTGCTTAGATCTGTTAAAATACATGTTTGTTTTCCATGATTTCACCGGTTTTGGACTCGTGGTTGTTTGATCTACCAGATGTCAGAGTTTTGGGGGATTTGGTTGTATTTTTCGGCGGTATTTCTCACCGTCCGGTCGTCGGAGAACCCATTCGGATCGATCTCTCTTGAGGAAAGATCGATCCCTTCTGGGGCGCCACGCCCAGCCCGAGCAGGATCGATCCCTCGGTGGGAGAAGATCGATCCTTGCCTAGGTTGAGGTGGCGGGTTCCATGTCACGAAGAAGATCGATCCTTCTGGTGGAGAAGATCAATCTTCTTCGGTTGACAGGGACGAGTTTCTCCCAAGTACTAAGAAGATCGATCCCCTTGGGAAAGGAGATCGATCTCTTAGTGGCGGAGGGGTGTTTTCAAGTGGCTTTTTCCTGCGGGGCTTTGTATGATGGTTTTCTCTACTGTTTTATATCTGGTACATATGTTTAAGCATGTTAGCCCCATAATAGGGGCAGTGGTGAACCGGGGGAGTGATGACTCCCGGGATGTTTAGAATAAACGGGCGGGTAGCCCTACAGCTTTCCTCAGCCTTGCATGCCGGCGTGCGCCGAGGGCTTTATCTGTGATATCTGTGAGCTGTTAATTGCGGGGCTGATTCCCGATGCAGGTGTTGTGGCGGATTGCTGACAGTTGGTGGTAGTACCACTGCAGCAGCTCCTAGACCTTACTTACATGTTCACCACCCCGGGCCGGCAGGGTGCCGTGCCCAGACCTTGTTTGATATACAATCACATACTGATGCATGCTTATCTGTATATTCCTGCGTGTGCTCATAACATGCATTGCTTTGTGCATTAGTTGCATCTGTGTAGGACGCTGGCGATGGGTTGATCGCCGATCTGGGGCTTTCGAGTAGTCCGGATGTGAGGAACCGCTCCTCTAACCCGGTCCGACCGCGTTGGGTCGAGGGCTTGGCTTGGTTGGTTTTGGCCCGGTTGGCCTTTGGTTGCGATCGGTTGATCGTATCGCTGCATTTGGACCCCAAGGGCAATTTGGTAAATTACGCCTTGGCGGTCAGTTTCACACCCGCGTAGTGCACACACGGCCTTGGTTGATGTACGTGATTGAGTAGATCCAGTGGAGATTGCAACTTGGAGCCTGATCGGATTCAGTCCGATCAGTTGGCTTGTCTGAACCGGCTAAGCCACTTATGTGGCTTAACCCTCTTCTCTCTCCTACTTACTTTCTCTCTCTCCTTTTTCCCCTTTTCTCTCTTTCTTTTCCTTTCTCTTTCTCTTCCTTCTTTTCCTCTTCCCTGCCATCCCGTGCCTGACCCCCCTCCTCCTTCCTTTCCTTCTCTCTCCCGTGGCTACCCTCCCTCTCTCCTGCGGCGATCCCATCCCTTCCCCGGCGGCCTGGAGGTGGCGGCGAGGTCCCCTCCTCCTTCTCCTTCCTCCCCTCTCTCTCTTCCGTGGGCAGCCCTCTTCCTTCTCCGGCGACAGCTGTTGCTATGGGAGGCCTCCATCGGCTCTCCGGTGAGCTGGAGACTACGGCGACGACGGGGGACGGTGGATCACGGCGGATTGAAGCTTGGATTTGCGTTTAAGGTAGGGTTTCTACCTAGATCTTTAGGATAAGCTAGATCTAGGGTTTTATTATTTGATCTATTGATTTCTATGTGCTGATTAGTCCCTCTAAGCATGCTTAACAACTGATCTAAGTTTGGGAGGATTTGATTTTAATTTATGCTGGATTAAGCATGTTTTTCCCGGATTTTTGTCGGTTCCCTGTTCTTCGATGAACAGTCGCGTTCGAGCTCGATTTGTGAGTTGTGTGAACATGATCTCGTGAAACTTTCAAGATGAAAGTTGTAGATCATCGAGTTGTCTTTCGATTGCCGTTAATTTCATGATTTTTGGATTTTCGTACGATTTTTGACGAATTGTTTCCTAAACTGCTGCAAAACAGAGATTAAGAAATTGATTAGTAAAATATGTGGAAATTAGACATCAATTAGATCCAATTATTGGGATGCATGTTCCTAGTATGCTAATCTACATTTGCCCAAGTTTAATTTCCAATTCGACGTCGTTTGGACGTCGAATTGATGAGATTTCATCGCCTCTAACTAGGGTTTAATATAGAAATATGGGATTTGGCTAATTAGCGGATTTTCTGTATTTTACCGTGTTTAACTCTTCGAGATGCGTGAAATTAGTATCCCTAGTGATATCAAGGATTAGCATGTTTTAATGGATGGTCTTTAGATGTTTAATAGTTTGATTTTCAGCATGATTAGTTAGTTATGAATCATCTATGTCCAATTAGCAATAAATTGCATGTCATGCTTATTTTACATCGTATTGTATACATGTATGCTTGTCTTGTGGTTGAACCAAAGGAGTCATGCCCCTTGGGATGTTTAGATAATTAAGTGGGCCGAAGGTGTGCCCTAGTTGATGTGTATTGCAAATGTGTTTGATTATTATATGTGTGGCCAGGGTTGTGCCCCCGTTGTAGAAATTGCGGTTGACGGCTGTGGACGCCGTCGTAATGCCGAAATTTTGATTGAATGTGTTGTTGCCTGTTTACGGCCCGTGTGCGTCGTTGTAATGTTGGATTTTGATATGTTGGATACTTGTTATTATAGCTTTGCTAGATAGATCCTTATTGCTTGAACCCTTGCTATGTTTACCCTCCGGCAAGCTTGATGCTTCTCCTAGCCCGTGTATGTTGTCTTGGCATATTGTTGCATGCTACTATTCCTGTATTCCTGTGCCTGAGCATTGCATGCATCTTGATTGCATTAGAAGCATTAGGCTAGGTGGTAGGCGATGGTTTCGATCGTCGGTCCGGGGTTCTCGGGTAGCCCGGATCTAGCCCTATGACCGGGGTTTGGGTAGTCGAGGATTAGGACATGATTGTCATCAATGATCATGTTTGATATCATTCGAGGATTATTAAGTAGTCGGACTAGAATATTATATTGCTTGAGGTTTAGAGGTCGTGTCGCTTCTCCAAGGCCAAGTGCTAAGGATGGTTGTCGATGCGTTCCCGACGTGGATCCCCAAGGCATGGGAATCCTGCTTGGGTAAGGGTGATCCTGCATGTTACTGCTCCGTGGCCTCCTGGTAACATGATCAGGAGAGAGGTTTCATGACAGGAGCCCTTGGGACATCGATAGGGTTATGGGACCCGTGGCATCCTTTAGACTTAGGTGGAGAGACGACACTGTTGCTGTTTCCCTTCCTTTTTGTGCGACGTAGAATAGCGTAGAACCCTACTAAGCTTTGTTGCTCACTCCTACCTGGGCTGCATCGGCGATGCAGGACGATGCAGTCCTTTCTTTTTCAGGTAGTTGCGGTGTTGGAGGCGGCACTCCCCTTGGTGGTGCGTGAGATCAAGGATATCATCAGTTTATTTTATTCAATTGATGTACAACTTTAAATGTATAAATTGTAATCTGAAGGAGAAATGTATTTGTATCCCATTTTGATGTAAATTGATCAGAGATTGCTGTACTTAGAGGATTTGAATCATTATTGTATCTTTTTTATAGTTAATTGAGTATTGTAGTAGTTAATTTGTATTATGATTTGATGATAGGATAGTTTAAATTAATTGTGAATATTATAATCATGTACCAGGTTTAGAAGTGATGTTTGCTGGGGAGGCTCCCGCCGTTTGATTTTAGAATTTAGGACCCTCACGTCCTGGTCCGAATGGGTTTTCTGGGTCGGGGCGTGACACCGGATCTAGCTCTAGGACCGTTGCGGGTAGCTTGGTCCAGGACTTGATTTGTAGTATTCAGTCGATTTCGATGATAGGGTTAGATGACCTGAACACATGTGGTTTGATGTTTAGAGGTCGTGTCGACTCCAAGTTGTATATGAGGTGTAGCCGGAATCCGGTGTTCTTGATTCTTGGGTCGAGGAGTGCCTACCCAGCGGTGTCCTTGCCCGCCAAACAGTGTTCAGTGTCCTGTTGTGAGTCTGCAGTGTTTTGGGCCTGCGTTCACGGACTTCCGGTAGGGTTATGGGACCCTTATATACACCTAGGGTAGACTTGGGGGCGGCACTGTTGTGTTCCCTCCCTTGTGAGTGTCGTAGTGTAGTGTCCCTGCTGAGCTTAGTGCTCACTCCTACCCGGGCTGCGTTTTGCTGGTGCTGGCGCTAGCTCTTCTTCGGTCGCTCCTACCGGGCCGATGTTTGGTGACGTGGCAACGTCTGGCGGTGCTTGAGGTGCGGCGATCGTCTGTTCTACCCCTTTTGCTTAGTTAGCCTCCTACGAGAGAGATTTTGTATAACTTTTACCTTGTTGAGAATTTGTATCTATTTAATTTCAGTCTTTGAGGTTTGAGATTGATTGTATAATACAGGATGATTATGAATTGCTAAGGAGACCACTGTGATTAGAGGGAAACCTCGCCAAAATTTTCGCAGTAGGTTAGGTTCCGGTTCGCGTCGCCTGGCCCGGTTGGGCCTACACGGGTCGGGGCGCGATAGCTAGACTGCCGTCGACCAGCAGACATTAGGCTATCTCCCAATAGCCACTAAGACTAAGGTTCCATAGGATCAATCAATCCTCGAACGATAACAATTTAATTCATCATAATCATTCTCCTAAAACCCCAATCGATCACGGGGACCACGTCCACCCGTAGCCTCGATCGCAAGTTCCTAGACCTGACCCCCGGCCTATTCACGCAATGCGTTCTCGTACAAGATTTAATTTAAACATTACCATACCGTAGTACACATGTGGCTACTCCGGCAAAATAGCACAACACACATATCCATCACATGATTGTATCTAATCGCATATCATCCAAGCATGAAAGTAGTTCACATACATACGAATAAGCAATTTCCACATCACATTAATTACACAACAACAATTAGCCATAGCTGACACATCACAGACAACCATAATCTTCCATGACAAGTGATCAAACATGAATCAATGTTCAGTCAAACAACAATTCTATAATTCAGGCAAAATGGCAGAGCACGTACACAAAAATAACCATAATGTAACCAGCATAGAATTACCACCATGAGCATCACATGAGATATATTCATCTACACATAATCTATGATTTATGGTAGTTATAATAGTTAATTTCATGTATGTATCTGGATAGTCCACCTACCTCAGACAGAAGAACAAGAACAACTCCCAGGCCACAAGATCCAAGCACTACACCTCAGTTTCCTCTGTTGCAATGCAACAATACATCCTGCTTATTAAGAGGAAATACCAGCTAGTAACACCAAGTGAAGTTAACCCTACTGCAGAAAAACCCATAGAAGCTGCCAACAGAAAAGAAAAGAAGCGAAGAAAGGGAGTTTGGAGTTGATTACTCATACTAAATCGAAACCAAAAGGGTATGCATAATTGCTGCAAGGCTAGGATCTGCTGAACACAAAAGCCAAACCTAGAGAGAATCAGAACTCCACAACCAAGGTGATAGCCATTCATGAAAAAAGAAGAAGAAAAGACCCCCCAACAACTCATGCTAACATAAAGCTTGCTCATGGAAGTATGGAATTCAGAACTTGCAAAGATTAAGAAATAGAGTTAGAATTAAGGAAGGGCTAGCAACCAAATCCCTTGTTCTTGTCATCTGTTTCCATAATCAATACCCAGTAGCAATCAATACATGGTCCGAGAAAAATGAACAGAGAGATCCACCCCCACCAAGGCTACTGTGGCATAGAAACAATTCCTCAAACACCTTACATGCACGCTCAGGAGACAGCCACTAACCAAAAGAAAAAAAATGAAACATCAAGCATCGAATGCCCTGCAGCCATATCCTCCCCTGATTTCGATCCAAAAGCAGAGACAACAATGGAAATCCAAAAGCCAACAGGTGATCCAACAAGCAAACATACAACGGAGAAGAATTGATCAGTCTCTGAACCAGGTTGGGAGAACTGGATCTAAAAGAAAACAAATCACCACATAGCAATCCGATCTAAATGTAAACAAGAACAAAAATCCAACTGGTCAAAGGAAACCGACATCTACAGATCCATACCAAGCATGCATTAATCCAAAACAAAGCAAGAGGGAAATTGTAGAAAATCTCATCCCGTCTACTCGAAAGAAATCAAACACATTAACATCGATCAATGGGAATCCATCAAAGGAGAACACAGTGAGGAAGAGAACACGGCCAGGAAGAAAGAAATAGAGGAAGGAGGCTGCTAACCTCTAGCCAGTGAAGATCCCCCCGCCGACGGCGATGATCATGGCGGTGTCGATCACGTGCGTCGGGCGTTGTCTCTCTCTCGTGAACAGCGGCTGGAGAAAAGGAAACCAAAGAGGTTTGGGATCAAGATTGCCTATTATAGGTATTAGGTTTAGGGCTTATTAATGAGGATTTTACTAAAAACCCCCTACGAAAGAGTGGCATTTGCATATAAGTCCTCAATTTGTATATGGGTCCTCACAGCAGCGGATGTGATGGGTACGACCTACAAGAGCCCTTTACCAGTGAACCGGAAGGGCCATCCGCGGGCTAAGTGGCTACAATCAGTGGTGGAGAAGGCTGTCAACATAGTAAGGCAAAGGGATCAAAAGCAAAAGGTAGTATATGTATATTAAGAATGTACAATTAGCATATTAACTTGCATGTAGAAAGTAATGAGTAAACTCTAATTGTCATGCAGGAACAGCCTACGTGCTTGGGCCCGGTCCCAAAGCAAGACAGCAAAATCAATGCTAATGGGGATTCTAATGTTGAAGAACATATAGAACCGGTCGTGCCTAGTACACAAGAAAGAGTAAATGTATTGCAATTCATTGAATTCATTTGCTCAATTGTTATCAAATACGTACTTTCATTATTATACATACTTTCATTATTATTTTTCCTTTACGGAGCCATCATGCTGGTGGGAATAGGTTGTGGGTGAGAGGATAGACACACTAGGCATAAATGCGGTACCAACCGCATACGTGTACAAGCACGACTTCATGGGCACGAATATCTTTGTGAGTATAATAAATATCGTTCGTTTATTTATTACAAACCTTTACTGATGGTGGGAATAGGTTGTGGGTGAGAGGATAGACACACTAGGCATAAATGCGGTACCAACCGCATACGTGTACAAGCACGACTTCATGGGCACGAATATCTTTGTGAGTATAATAAACATCGTTCGTTTATTTATTACAAACCTTTACTGATGCAATAATCAATTTCGACGCATCTTGTGCTGCAGATGGAAATGTGAGCGAAACCTGCGATGACCTATGGAAGGCAAGTATGTTAGGACAAACCTCAACAGCATTAACTCCCTTCGTGGGCTTGTTGAAAATGTATCGGTAGCCTTTCCCCGCGAGCTGATGTTTTTGTGTGATTGTGTCTATGTTATTGTACTAATTTAGAAATAATATACATCATGATGTCAAATATTGCATTAATTTTTGAATTTTGTTTTGGTAGATTATTCTGCATTTCCCTCGCTTTCGGAGTTTTACATGCATACGGTTTGATACACGAACCTTCCAGAGAGCTATGAAGAGGTTGACATGTATTGTCACACCCCGACCCAGAAAACCCATCCAGGACGGGGCGTGAGGGTCCTAACACTATTCATCATCAACCGGCGCAGTACAAGCGGAAATGATAAACAATTTAAGCAAAAGTATACCAGATGCTAAGCAGATTTTAATCATAATATAACATCAAGTCTTACAACATCTGAGTTCCAAAATACCGATTTATACAACATCCCAAAGGTTCTCCAAAAAGGGGTACAACATGCATAATTATATATCAAAAAGTTACAACAGACATATCCTCCAACCAAACCTCAGACGCCTCTGGATGTACTCGCGCTGCCAAAAGCCGAACCTGCTGGCTCCACTGAGGAGGAACTGCCGCCTACACCTGCAAACGCAGCCCGGGTAGGAATGAGCAAAAAGCCCAGTAGGGTTCTACTCTACGGCACACTGAAAGGAGGAAAACAACAACAGTGTTGTCTCCCAGCCCAAGTCTAACGGATGCCACGGGTCCCATAGCCCACCGATGTCCCAAAGGCTCATGTCATGAACCTCTCTCTTGGTCTCTCTACCAAGATCACCCTAAGCACTGACAGGGGAACGGAACCATGCAGGATCACTCACCCTTACCCAGCAGGGATACCACTGCCTGGGGACCACGTCGGGAACTCCTCAGTTGCATCCTTAGCACTTGGCCTTGGAAGACGACACGACCTCTAAACCTCAAACAATGATTCAAGCCAACTATCGCATTCCTCAATCATCAGAGATTCAGATCGACAATCACACCCTAATCCTGACTACCCAACCACGGTCCTAAGGCTAGATCCGAGCTACCCGAGAGTCTCGGATCGGCGACCCAAGACATCGCCCGCCTAACCTCAAATGTCTCTAATGCATACAATGCATGAGCTTAAGCAAGCATCTAATCCTAGATGTCTCTATATGTCACATCATCAATGTAAGTTCAACAGGTATACAATAGCCCTCGGCACTTGCCGGCAAGAGGCTAAGGTTCCACAATTCCTCATTAGCTAGCACTCATAGCTAGCTAATGGTTAAGTAAGCAACCGGACATTTAATTTCTATCAAACCTGAATTAAATGTAAACACAACCATAAGTTTACTAAAAAGAGGAGAAACTCGGATCAAATCTCAAACCCGATGAAAACCCCTTGAAAACCTCATCAAACTCATCTATAAACCTCCCAACACGTTTAAGACTCAATCAAAGTTGAAAGTCATTCAAGAAGAACCAAGGAACACTGTTCAAAGGGTCACGGACGATGCCACGGTCGATCCGTGGATCGACCGTGAGACCCATACGAGGAAAACCAAGGGCGACGATCGATCCAACCATCAACCCTGAGAAGCCCAAAACCAAGCAGAGCCTGACGGTCGATGCGACGGTCGATCCGACGGTCGACTGTCAGGTAAAAGGGAAAAGAAAGAGATCCCGCGGTCGATCCATGCATCGACCCTGGGAAGCCAAAACCTCGACAGAGCCCAACGGTCGATGTGACGGTCGATCCGACGGTCGACCGTCAGGCCCAGAGGAGATATACTAAAGCATGACGGTCGATACATAGATCGACCGTCGAGCTGACGGTCGATGCACCGATCGAACGTCGAGCTCCAGACGCAAAATACCAGAAATCCTAATTCTAAGATTTCAAGAATCAAAACATGTTAGAATACAATCAAATTTTGCAAGCAAGTATATTTTGAGGTGAGGAAACTAATGGTATAAAGAAATCCAGTTTCTAACGGTTAAATCCCATTTTAGGTCGGAAAACCAGAAACCGACAAAACGACGACGTTTCGGAAACCAGCCGTTAGAATACGGAAAACTTGGCATACAAACACTCCAAACCATTCACATTGCATACACAACGGATTACACAACACCCTAGCATGGCATTCCATAGCAAACCACAAATGCAACCTAACCTAGTAGAACCCGATCCAAGGATCGGGGTAGAAACACCTACCTTAAACGCAATCCCAGCTTCTCCACGCGTCCAGCCAACCTTGCCACGAAGATCCGCTGCTCAGCCCCTCCAAGATCAAGCCCAGCCGAAGGAGAGGGAAGAAGGGGAGAAGAAGAGGAAACGTCGGTGGAGAAGAGAAGGAAGAACCAGCCAAAGAAGAGGAGAAGGGAAGGAGAGAAGAGAGGAGAGAAGAGAGAGGAGCGGGTGGGGGTTGGACCCAACTGCTCCAACCACCCTCCACTCACCAGGCCCCTAATGGGCCGGATCCTCTCTAACGGGCCAAAATCCGTTGACCCGTTAACGCGCCCGAGCCGGGATCTTCCGATCCCGGGTCCGCCTAACCATCCTAAACAACCACATACATCAATCCAAGTCCGTGGGTGCAACGCGGGTGTGAAACCGACCACCAGGGGGCATATTTACCAAAATGCCCCTGGGGTCCAAACCGCCACACGATCGCCCGATCGTGCCCGACGCGGAACCAAATCGACAGGAAACCGACTCTCGACCCACGTGGTCGAGTCAGGTCTGAGGGACGGGCCCTCACAACCTAAACACCTTAAAAGGAATTTCGTCCCGAAATTCAAGGTGAAAGCCGGGGGAAAAGAGAAACCACTAAGCCTACCTGCACAAACAAGGCTACAGCTAGGGGTGCCAACACCCACAACAAGGAATTACCTGAAGAGGTGAACAGTCGGGGAAACTCCCAACGCATGCGATCCTCTCGCTCCCAAGTCAAACTTTCTGCACTGCCGTGTCTCCACCTGACCATGACCAACGGTAAAGATCTGCCTCTGAGCACCTGATCCCGTCTGTCCATGATCTGTACTGGCTGCTCTATGTAGGTGGCGTCCTCCTCTACCTCAAGGTCGTCATGTCTGATCACGTGAGAAGGATCTGGAATGTACTTCCTCAGCATAGACACGTGGAAGGTGGGATGAACTGCTGACATGTGCGGACGTAGTGCCAACTGGTAAGCGACTGCTCCAACGCGTCCGATGATCTCAAACGGAACAGTGAACCTCGGTGCTAGCTTGCCCCTGCTACCAAACCTGATCGACCCTCTGCGCGGGGACACCTTCAGTAGCACTCTGTCGCCAACTGCGAACTCCAGGGGTCGTCGCCTGCGGTCTGCGTAGCTCTTTTGCCTGCTCTGCGCTGTCAGAAGCCTCTGTCTGATATGAGCCAACCTCTCTGACGACTGTCTGATGATGTCTGGACCGGTAAGAGACGCCTCTCCAACCTCTGTCCAACAGACCGGTGAGCGACACGGTCTGCCGTACAACGCCTCAAAGGGTGCAAAACCCAAACTGGCCTGGAAACTGTTGTTGTAGGCAAACTCCACCAAGGTCACGTGCTGCTCCCAAGTACCTCCAGCGTCTAGCACACATGCCCTAAGCATGTCCTCCAAGATCTGGATAGTCCGCTCTGACTGCCCGTCTGTCTGAGGGTGAAAAGCTGTGCTGAACGTCAGTGATGTCCCCAAGGAATCCTGGAAGCTGCTCCAGAACCTGCCAGTGAATCTGGGATCTCTGTCTGACACTATAGACACTGGGAGGCCGTGCAGTCGTACCACCTCGTCAATGTACCTCTGGCTCAGTCTGGCAACTGGATCTGTCGTCCTCATGGGAAGGAAATGAGCCGATTTGGTCAGTCGATCGACAATGACCCAAATCGCATCATTTCCCCTCGGTGTCTTGGGTAGCCCGGTGACGAAGTCCATAGCTATATGTTCCCACTTCCACTCTGGCACTGGAAGTGGCTGCAGCAAACCTGGGGTCCGTCTGTGCTCTGCCTTCACCTTCTGACAGGTGAGGCATCTGGAAACAAACTCGGCTACTGACCTCTTCATCCCGCACCACCAGAACTGTCGGCGTAGGTCGTGGTACATCTTGGTGCTCCCGGGGTGAACGGCGAAATAGGAGTGGTGGAACTCGTGAAGGATCTCCTCTCGCAACGCCGGGTCTGCTGGAACTGCAACTCTGCCTCTGAAGAGTAGACCACCGTCTGCCGACACTGTCCAGCCCTCAACCGCGTGCTCGGTGCCGACCGCAGCACGGGCCTCCACGAGCTCGGAGTCTCCAGTCTGTGCCTTGATCACTCTGGCCAAAAGAACTGGAATGCTGCGAACAGCATACAGGAAACCACCTGTCGCCCGGTCCTCAAAGTCAAGCCCAAACTGATTGACTGTCTCCAGCATCTGCCACTGCCGAGCTGACACTGCTGCCAAGGTCACTCTGCTGTCTTTGGTCTGCCTGCTGAGAGCGTCTGCTACGACGTTTGCCTTACCAGGATGGTAATGCAACTCGAAGTCGTAGTCCTCTAGAAGCTCCATCCACCGCCGCTGCCTGATGTTGAGGTCACGCTGGGTAAACACGTGCCTCAAACTCTTATGATCTGAGTACACCGAGAACCGCTCACCGTAGAGATAGTGCCGCCACGTCTTCAGGGCGAAGACAACCGCCGCAAGCTCGAGATCGTGGATCGGATACTTCTTCTCATGGGCCTTCAGCTGCCTGGAACCATAGGCCACCACATGGCCCTCCTGCATAAGCACACAGCCTAGGCCCTCCCCACTGGCGTCGCAGTAGACACTGTAGCCGACGCCGCGCTCTGGAACTATGAGGATCGGTGCACTCGTCAGTCTGGTCCTCAACTGGGTGAACGCCTGCTCACAAGCCTCGTCCCAAACAAATGGGACCGCCTTCCGTGTCAACCTGGTCAGCGGCCCTGCAACCCTGGAGAAGTCCCGCACGAACCTCCGGTAGTAACCCGCCAAGCCGAGGAAGCTGCGGACCTCGAACACTGTCGCCGGTCTCTGCCACTGTAGCACTGCCTCGATCTTGGCTGGATCAACTGAAATACCTGCCGCTGACACCACGTGCTCCAGAAACTGCACCTCAGGAAGCCAAAACTCACATTTGGAGGCTTTGGCATACAGCCTATGCCCCCTCAGCAACTGTAACACTGTCCTCAGATGCTGCTCGTGCTCCTCCGCGGTACGTGAGTAGACTAGGATGTCGTCGACGAAGACCACCACAAACTGATCCAAGTACGGTCGGAAGACCCTCTGCATCAGATCCATGAATGCTGCTAGTGCGTTCGTCAGGCCGAACGGCATCATCGTGAACTCGTACAACCCGTACCTCGTACGGAAAGCCGTCTTCGGGATGTCGCAATCCCGAATCCTCAACTGGTGATAGCCGGTACGGAGATAAATCTTCGAAAAGACCGAAGAGCCTCGGAGCTGGTCGAACAAGTCATCGATCCTCGGCATCGGATACTTGTTCTTCACTGTCACCCGGTTCAGCTTCCTGTAATCAATGCAAAGACGAAGCGTACCGTCCTTCTTCTTTGCGAACAAGACAGGAGCTGCCCAAGGTGACGTGCTGGGACGGATGAAACCCATGCTGAGCAACCCGTCTAGCTGGACCCTCAGCTCCCTCTGCTCTGCCGGTGCCATCCTGAAAGCTGACAAAGAGATCGGCTCGGTACCCGGTACAAGATCTATCTGGAAGTCTACTGCTCTGGAAGGAGGAAGACCCAGTAGCTCGTCTGGGAAGACGTCAGCAAACTCACAAACCACTGCAGGCAAACTGCTCTCTCGACTGCCCTCTGCAGCAAACAAGGAAAGGCGCGCCAGTAGGACTGACAGCTGGCCCTCGCGCCTGGGAAGACAAGCACACATGAGGGAATCGGCCGACTGGCGATCCCCCAGCAGAATAAAACGAGCGCCGTCAGCTGTCCAAGCAGTCACCCTGCGACGCCCACAGTCGATGACGGCTCGGTACGATGTCAGCCAATCCATACCGAGAATCACGTCGAACCCGACCATGTCTAGCACCTGAAGGTCTAGAAAGACACGGAGGCCCCCAACCTCCAACTCGCAAGAACGGCAGATCAGCTCAACACGAGCCCCTCCGCCGACGGGTGTGTCTAAGTGCAGTGGAACCCCAAGTGGCTCAGTCTCTAGCCGTAGCGATGCCACACAGTCGCTAGCTACAAAGGAATGAGATGCCCCAGAATCTATCAGAACATCTACGAATGAACTGAAAAGCTAGAAGGTACCTCTGAGAACAGGAGGGTCAACTGGAGCTGAAGGAAGTGCTAGAGCCTGCTGGGGTGGCTGGTACTGGTAAGGCTGAAAAGGTGGCTGAACAAAGTCTGGGTACTCGCGGTCTGGAAGTGCATACACTCCCCCTCTGGGTCCGCCTCGACCTCCACCGCGACCTCTGCCTCTACCGGCGCCTGATGCTCGCCAACCTCCGTGTCGCGCCCCGACCCGCGAAAGCCCAACCGGGCCGGGCGATGCGAACCGGAACCTAACTAAATGCGGAAATAAAGGCGAGGGGTTCCCCCAACTTACTGATTTCACAAATCAATTCATAAGTAACCCTGAATATTACAACAAATTTAAACCTCAACAGATATAATATAATAATCCAAAACCTCAAAAGGGGTTACAACAGTTTATACATCATACTCCCATAGGAGACTAACTATAACAAAAGTGTAGAAAGGGATCACCGGTCCTCAAACCCCGCCAGACGCCGCCGCGTCACCAAACACTTGCCCGGTAGGGGCTACTGAAGAAGAGCTGGCGCCTGCACCTGCAAAACGCAGCCCCGGGTAGGAATGAGCATAAAGCTCAGTAGGGTTCTACACTACGCCACACAGAAGGAAGGGGGAAACGCAACAGTGTCGCCCTCAAGCCAGACTCGAGTGTGCTACAGAGGGCCCCATAACCCCCCACCGGTGATCTCTAGGCATATCCAACCATGGTCACCCCAACGGACTGGGCCCATCCTGGATACACCTAGTGTCGCAGGGTGCCAGCTGTGGTCACCCAACTCGCCATGGGCCCACACTGATCCCCTACTGGCAGGAACAGACACTGCCCAAACAAAAAGACCCGCCACCGGTGACATCCTCAACACCTGACTTGAAGCCGACACGACCTCTATAATCATCAAGCAACATGTGTACCAGTCATCTAAGCCTATCATCAAGTTTGACTGGACATCACAATTCGAACCTGGACCAAGCTACCCAACCCCGGTCCTAGGGCTAAATCCGAGCTTCCAGCCTCGGGACGGCGATCCACAAATCACCCACGCCCTAACCATGCAACTAATGCACAACAGAGAATGCATGCAATGACATACACAGATAAGAGAAATAAGGCATGCAACAGTATAATCAGGCAACATACAAGTCTAACCGGATCGCTGCAGCGGTACTACCAACCGCTGCCAGCCGATCCGCAGCGGGTCCCGGCATTACGACGGTACCACGACCGTCAACCGCGAACCCCTGCAACGGGAAGCAACCCCGAAAACTTCGATGAACAGTAAAAATATATTATTATAATCCGAGCTTATAATATCTTATTGAAAACATCAAAAAGTTCTCTACAAGCTGCTAGTTGACCCCGTCGATCCGACGTCCAAACGACGTCGGATTCAAGATCCAACTTAGCAACCAGTAGATCTATATGCATGGATCAACATATCCAAAATCCAGGATCATCCAACGGCTGGATTCACGGGAAACCATTACTCAAAACGGCTAATCAAAACTCCATAAAACTCCACCAGCCAGCCATAGGATCGATCCTGGGGTAGTAGGATCGATCCTATGCTCATACCGGTTTCAGCCCAGCTTCGTCGCATGCCACGAGAAAAATCACCAAAATTTGTAGGAAAATCGAAAAAATACAAACTAAGATGGCATGGATAGATAACGAAGAGATCTACAACTCTTATGGTTTGCAAAAGCCAAGATCATACACATACAAGCCGAAAAATCCGCCGCAAGCCGGCTGTTCTTCAAGGACAGCAGAAAACCGAAAATTCCGAGATTAATCATGCATAAAACCTACTCAAATCTCAACTGATTAACATGAAACTTAAAACAGTTATTCTAATAGATAAGATACATCCCACAGCACAATTTCATCAAGATCTAACGGCTAGATCTAACTAAATCCACTAATTAACTCATGTAGGTAGAACACCTACCTAGCAGCGCTTTCCTCGGCTGATTCCCCGCGAGTTGATCACCAACAAGGTTCCAAACCACTTCAGGGAGCTTCCTCTCGTCGCCACGGATCCAACAAGCTTTAGAACGTCCAAAACGGTGGCCGGAGGAGGGAGAACGGATGAGATGAAGGTGGGCTGCCGGAAGAAAAACAGAGCAAGCTCTGCTTGCGGGAAGAAGAAGCAGCCAAGGAGAAGAAGAGAAGGAAGAAGAGGAAGAGAAGAGAAGGAGAAGGTAGGGGAAGGCCGGGGAAGGTGGGGGAAGGTCGGGGAAGGTGGGGGAGAAGACCTCTCCTCTGACAAAGGAGAGCTACGGCCACGACGGCCGTCCTCGCAAACCCAACTGCCCTGACTTGCTGGAAGGGGAGGATCGATCCTTTGCTCAAAGAGGATCGATCCTCTTAGAAAGAAGATCGATCTTCTTCTCAAGGGGATCGATCCCCTTTGCCAAGAAGGCAAAACTTGGGCTAAAACGCAAGCCCAAGCTCGGATCTTCCGATCCCGGGTCCACCTAGCCATTCTAATCAAACACTAACACAAACAAGGTCAGTGTATGCATTCGCGGGTGTGAAAATAAGCCGACAAGGTGCAATTTACCAAATTGCTTTTGTGGTCCACAACGAGCCACGGGCCTGACCCAGGCGGTCGACCCAGGAATGGAGGGACAGGTCCTCACATCCTAATACCCTTAAAGGAAATCTCGTCCCGAGATTCGATAAAGGTAGGGCTCGGAAACAGAAAAACAGTTACACTAAAAGACAGGGCAAGAGGTACCTCGAGATGAAAAACAACTGTGGAAACTCCTGCTGCATGCGCGCCTCGCGCTCCCAGGTCATCTCCTCGGCGCCTCTATGCCTCCACAGTACCTTGACCAAGGGAATCGTCTTGCCCCGCAAGACCTGATCCCTCCGGTCAAGTACTCGAACTGGCTGCTCGACGAACGTCGCGTCCGCCTCAAGCTCGATGTTATCCACCCTGATGACATGAGACGGATCTGGGTGATACTTCCTCAGCATCGACACATGAAACGTCGGATGCACAACAGACATGTGCTGAGGAAGATCCAGGCGGTAAGCTACCTCGCCAATCCGCTCTAGGATCTCAAACGACCCGACAAACCTCGGCGCCAATTTACCACCTCTGCCAAACCTGACGGATCCTCTGTACGGCGATACTCACTGGAACACTCTGTCGTCGACTGCAAACTCTAACGGTCGTCGCCTCTGATCTGCATAACTCTTTTGCCGGCTCTGAGCCGTCATAAGCCTCTGCTTGATCTGCACGAACGTCTCTGACAAGCAAACTGCTATGTGGCATACATACTCATCTCGTATGTGCTGACCTGACCTCTGCATCTGGTCTCTGGATCTGATCTCTGCATCTAATCTCTGTATCTGATCTCTGCACCTAATCTCTGTATCTGATCTCTGCGCCTAATCTCTGTATCTGATCTCTGCACCTAACCTCTGTACCTGGTGCCAACCAAGCTGACGACGAAATCCATGATTTATCTCCATGCCTCCTGAATGAGCAGCAACAGGAGAGGAGTGAACCTCACGTAGGATGTCCTCGTGTAACTCTGGATCTGCTACTCTACCTCTGGGGTACTATCAACTGTCTGCTAAAACCGTCAGGAAACCCTATAGGCTCGATGTCGTCGTCGCTCCACGCCGCCATGGTCATGGTGCAGACTCTCGGGGTAGGGTTGCCTCGGCCCCCACCTCGTCTGGTCTCTGCTCTCTGCCAACTCTGGCTGATCCTCTGCACGGAGGAACCTTCAGGAACACCCTATCAGGAACTGAGAACTCCAAAGATCATCGCCTCTGACCGGAGTAACTCTCTCGTCTGCTCTGTGCTGATCTCCCTGAGAACTGTCTGACGACGTCTAGGATGGTGGATGGTGCCTCAACAACGTCGGTTGAGCAATCGGATGAACGGCACGAACTGCCGTGCTACACCTAGAATGGCACTGCACCCGTCTGGACTGATGGCTGCTGGAAAAGGAAAACTCTAGCAATGGGACGTACTCTACCTAGCAGCCTCCTGCAATATGGTGATGACGCTCGCCATGGTGTGCTTCCGCTCCCACTCTGACACTGGAACGGGCTGTAATGGGTATGCCGAATCTGCAACACTGCTACCTAAGCACGACCTGTCATCTGCTGACGCTGTCCAGCCCTCTATCATGTGCTCGGTACCAACCACAACACGGATCTCCACGAGCTCCGGATATATATACCCTGGGTCTATATCACTCTGCCCGGGAGGGCTGGGATGCTGCAAACACCGAAGGGGAGGTCATCTGGAATATGATCCTTGAAATCTGATCCAACTGATTGTCTATCTCTGATGAGCTGACAAGTCCACCAAATCTGCTCTATCCTCTTTAACCACTGCTGATGGCTAATACCCTTAAAGGCACTGACTCAGTGACTTTAAGGCAAAAGCTCCGGTCTCCTGGTCACTCTGGTCAACGGTCCCGCAATCTTGGAGATGCTTCTACTGAATCTCGAATATCGTCCCAAACCTCTGCCGTCGCACATCTGTGTTGAGCCCAGCTGAATCAACTGAAATGTCTGCCGCTGAGACTACCTGTCTGTCGAAACCTGCCTCTGAAGGCCAACACCTTGCGCTGGGAGCCAAATAACGCCGATACACCCTCGGCAGCTGCGATGCAAACGCCAAATATCGCTGGTGCTCCTCCTCAACGTGCCAGTAAAATAGGATGTTGTCGATGAACGCTACTGCAACTGATCAGGGTACGGCCTGATTACCCTCTACATCAGATCTGTGAAAGTTGCTGGTGCGTTCGTCAGACTAAACCGCATCACTGTGGACTCGTACAGTCCGTACCTCGTACGGAAGGCTGCCTCCGGGATGTCGCAATCCCGAATCCTCAGCTGGTGTAGTCGATGCGAAGGTCAAACTCTGAAGGGGTCGACGAGACTCTCAACTGCTAACACATCATAGTTACACTGCAGCGGGCGCATACCTTGTACTGAACCACTGACTAGCTTCCTGACGCCCATGCATGTATGGAGGGAACCATCCACAATGAGAACCGGAACACACTCTGAGGTACACACCTGGGCGAAGGAAAATCCTGAGCTACCGATTCGGCCGACTGAGTCCTCGACTCTCCAAATGCTGCTGGCATCCACATGCAAACTCGCAACGCTCACAACCGCCCAAAGGAAACTCAACCTCGAACTCGGTGTCCCGCGAAGGCGGCAACCAGAAAGCTCCTCAAGAAGGACAGCTGCACAAACAACAACAACAACACGAGGGGAAAGCTGCTCTCCAGAGCACCCTCGAAAACAACGGGGAAGGAGTTCACTACAAGCCGGTGAACAAACCCCAGCTCTCGACAAGCAGAAGGATCGCCGAACCGCGATCTTCAATGAGAGCGAAACATCGCCATTAGGTGTGCTCACGACACCTTCCCACGGCCAAAGAAACACAGCCCGGTGCGTGACCAACCGACGCAACCGAGAAAGCCGTCGAACCCCAACGTGCACCACACGTGGGTGACGGACACCTAGAGGTTCCCAACCTCTAAGAAACGCCCCGACAAGAGCAACCAACCCAAGCTCTTGTCCCAATCGGTGGCTACTCTCAAGCCACACTCGACTCAGGTCCCAAGCCGGCACGGCTACACGGGGACGAGTCGCAAGGGTGAAAACCCAGAGCCACAAAGGAAAACGCAAGCTGCAAGAAGCTCCGAAAGCTGAAGGTGGCGGCTCTGAAACTGGCTGCTGCTGAAGCTACCAACTCCTGCGTCTGCCCCAGGTACCTGCCCCAACTGAGGTACTAGTCCACCGCTCTGGCCCACACCGTGCGTCACGCCCGACTGCTCTGCGGTAAGCACCCAGCGCCCCTCGCAACCAACACCGTCGGCGGAAAGACCAACAACGGCCAGCACTCGAGCACCCGGTGGACTACCTCTCAAGGACCGGCACGACGCTGCTGCTGCCACGGCTGTCGCTGATGCTGAAACCTCTGCCTCTGCCAACGGTTACCCTGCCGTTCCCAAGAAGCAGGAACGACAACCCCGAAACTCACTACGACCACCGGCCAACTGCCTGGTGTCAACCCTCAAGTCATCTGTCTCAATATCCGGAGTACAGTCCAGGGCGTCCCCTGCTGTCACTCCAGCATACCGAGCCAGGTGATCCAAACAACCCGCGTGCTACCACGCGGTGCGAGTACCAAGAACAGAGGAAGGTACTCCCAACTACACCACCCTCCAAGGGTAGGTGCCAAAGAACAGTACGCGAACTGTTCTCAACACACAACCAACAGTGTCCCTGGTGGCCCCGACAAGCGCCACTACGAATCGCTTCCTGTGAAGGGAAGAAAACAACAGCTTCCCAAGCAAGCGATACTCCAGGATGTCCAAAACATCCGGGATCCGGGACACCTCCTTCCATCAGTCCTCTACTGTCGAAGGATCTCCAACATCGTCCCTGGACCACGACGGGTCCACCTCTCAGAATTCCAAGAGTATAAAGGCGACACGTCCTATTCCCTACTCGCTCATCTCCAGCACGGGGGGAGACACTGTCAGGCGAGGGAACAGATGACACCGGTGCGCATGCACGTCTCCCCCTGAGACGTCACGACGCAACCGGGAAGCAACAAAACACAGCAGCAAACATATGGATAAGCATGTCACACGCAATCGCAAACAGACATGCAAGGATGTTCTAGACCTAGAACTATCCCATTCCACACTCAATCTCAACCGTATCCTGATCCTAACCCTGGGATCTACAACCTATGCTCTGATACCAAGCTGTCGCGCCCCGACCCGCGAAAGCCCAACCGGGCCGGGCGACGCGAACCGGAACCTAACTAAATGCGGAAATAAAGGCGAGGGGTTCCCCCAACTTACTGATTTCACAAATCAATTCATAAGTAACCATGAATATGACAACAAATTTAAACCTCAACATATATAATATAGTAATCCAAAACCTCAAAAGGGGTTACAACAGTTTATACATCATACTCCCGTAGGAGACTAACTATAACAAAAGTGTAGAAAGGGATCACCGGTCCTCAAACCCCGCCAGACGCCGCCGCGTCACCAAACACCTGCCCGGTAGGGGCTACTGAAGAAGAGCTGGCGCCTGCACCTGCAAAACGCAGCCCCGGGTAGGAATGAGCATAAAGCTCAGTAGGGTTCTACACTACGCCACACAGAAGGAAGGGGGAAGCGCAACAGTGTCGCCCTCAAGCCAGACTCGAGTGTGCTACAGAGGGCCCCATAACCCCCCACCGGTGATCTCTAGGCATATCCAACCATGGTCACCCCAACGGACTGGGCCCATCCTGGATACACCTAGTGTCGCAGGGTGCCAGCTGTGGTCACCCAACTCGCCATGGGCCCACACTGATCCCCTACTGGCAGGAACAGACACTGCCCAAACAAAAAGACCCGCCACCGGTGACATCCTCAACACCTGACTTGAAGCCGACACGACCTCTATAATCATCAAGCAACATGTGTACCAGTCATCTAAGCCTATCATCAAGTTTGACTGGACATCACAATTCGAACCTGGACCAAGCTACCCAACCCCGGTCCTAGGGCTAAATCCGAGCTTCCAGCCTCGGGACGGCGATCCACAAATCACCCATGCCCTAACCATGCAACTAATGCACAACAGAGAATGCATGCAATGACATACACAGATAAGAGAAATAAGGCATGCAACAGTATGATCAGGCAACATACAAGTCTAACCGGATCGCTGCAGCGGTACTACCAACCGCTGCCAGCCGATCCGTAGCGGGTCCCGGCATTACGACGGTACCACGACCGTCAACCGCGAACCCCTGCAACGGGAAGCAACCCCGAAAACTTCGATGAACAGTAAAAGTATATTATTATAATCCGAGCTTATAATATCTTATTGAAAACATCAAAAAGTTCTCTACAAGCTGCTACTTGACCCCGTCGATCCGACGTCCAAACGACGTCGGATTCAAGATCCAACTTAGCAACCAGTAGATCTATATGCATGGATCAACATATCCAAAATCCAGGATCATCCAACGGCTGGATTCACGGGAAACCATTACTCAAAATGGCTAATCAAAACTCCATAAAACTCCACCAGCCAGCCATAGGATCGATCCTGGGGTAGTAGGATCGATCCTATGCTCATACCGGTTTCAGCCCAGCTTCGTCGCATGCCACGAGAAAAATCACCAAAATTTGTAGGAAAATCGTAAAAATACAAACTAAGATGGCATGGATAGATAACGAAGAGATCTACAACTCTTATGTTTTGCAAAAGCCAAGATCATACACATACAAGCCGAAAAATCCGCCGCAAGCCGGCTGTTCTTCAAGGACAGCAGAAAACCGAAAATTCCGAGATTAATCATGCATAAAACCTACTCAAATCTCAACTGATTAACATGAAACTTAAAACAGTTATTCTAATAGATAAGATACATCCCACAGCACAATTTCATCAAGATCTAACGGCTAGATCTAACTAAACCCACTAATTAACTCATGTAGGTAGAACACCTACCTAGCAGCGCTTTCCTCGGCTGATTCCCCGCGAGTTGATCACCAACAAGGTTCCAAACCACTTCAGGGAGCTTCCTCTCGTCGCCACGGATCCAACAAGCTTTAGAACGTCCAAAACGGTGGCCGGAGGAGGGAGAACGGATGAGATGAAGGTGGGCTGCCGGAAGAAAAACAGAGCAAGCTCTGCTTGCGGGAAGAAGAAACAGCCAAGGAGAAGAAGAGAAGGAAGAAGAGGAAGAGAAGAGAAGGAGAAGGTAGGGGAAGGCCGGGGAAGGTGGGGGAAGGTCGGGGAAGGTGGGGGAGAAGACCTCTCCTCTGACAAAGGAGAGCTACGGCCACGACGGCCGTCCTCGCAAACCCAACTGCCCTGACTTGCTGGAAGGGGAGGATCGATCCTTTGCTCAAAGAGGATCGATCCTCTTAGAAAGAAGATCGATCTTCTTCTCAAGGGGATCGATCCCCTTTGCCAAGAAGGCAAAACTTGGGCTAAAACGCAAGCCCAAGCTCGGATCTTCCGATCCCGGGTCCACCTAGCCATTCTAATCAAACACTAACACAAACAAGGTCAGTGTGTGCATTCGCGGGTGTGAAAATAAGCCGACAAGGTGCAATTTACCAAATTGCCCTTGTGGTCCACAACGAGCCACGGGCCTGACCCAGGCGGTCGACCCAGGAATGGAGGGACAGGTCCTCACACTCCGCCTGCTTCGCCACGCACTGCCTGTGCCCTCAACGTCGGACAGAAACGGCGAATGTGCCCTGTCTGCTGGCACTCAAAGCACACAGGAGGACCAAGCGCTAGCTGCTGGCTCTGGCCTCCTCCGGACGTCTGCCCCTGAGGCCCAGCCGGAAGAAGTGGCTGGCCTCCTTGACTGGGCTGCTGCTGGTGCTGGGGTGGGTAACGCTGGTACGGCTGCGGGCGTCGTGGATCCCTCGGCCTCCTCCACGAACCTCTCCTGCCCTGAGCTGCTCTCTGTGGCTGCACTCCGCCACTGGTGCTCGCAGACGACGCAGGCTGGACTGCCCTGGGCCCCGGCTCCTGCAACTGGGCCTCAACTGCCAAGGCACTGTCCAGCACCTCTGCGTACGTGCTAGCGCGCTGAGCCACGATCAGCCGCCTGAGCTCGGGCCTAAACCCCCACTGAAACTGCTCAGCTCTGGCAAGAGGGTCCGCTGAAACTGTTCCGGCAAATCTGGCAAGTCTAGTGAACCTAGCAGCGTACTGAACAACCGACTGAGTACCCTGAGAGAGGGTCTGGTACTCACGAACAAGGGCCGAGCGTGCACTGCGGGGAAAGTACGCGCCGAGAAACGAAGAACGGAACACGGCCCACGATGGGTCACTCCCGTCCCTGGCGGCCTGGAAAGAGCGCCACCAGTCCAAAGCGTCCCCGTCGAGCTGGAACGCGGCAAGTCTAACCCTCACTCAGTCATCCTGGACGAAAAGAGTGTCAAGGACGCGACTGACTCCCTCCAGCCAGTCGTCCGCCACCGCTGGGTCGCCTCCAGTACCGCTGAACCTAGGAGGGTTCAGCCTCTGGAAGTCGACCACCGCTGTCGCAACAGCACGCTGGTCGAGTGGAGGAGAGACCTCCTCGGCGATGAACGAAGTATCCTCCTCCACCACGACCTCAACTCTCGGCTCTGCCTCTCGTACAGGTATATGGGGCACGGCTGCGCTGGACCCTAAGGCCCGTCGGGCAGCGCGCTGATCGCGCGCGGTACCCTGACCCAACACTGGAGAGCTAGCCTGCTCCCCTGGCATCTGCACATTCAACAGAGACGACAAGTGTCCACCCGTGAGAAACAAAACACAGCAGCAATCAATAAAACAAAAGCATAACACACATGAGCACAGTCAAGCATACAGGGATGCTCTACTCCTAGAACTATCCCAAACCGCGCTCAAATCTCAACCGCAAGCCTAATCCTATCCCTGGGACCTACAGCCTGCTCTGATACCAAGTTGTCACACCCCGACCCAGAAAACCCATCCAGGACGGGGCGTGAGGGTCCTAACACTATTCATCATCAACCGGCGCAGTACAAGCGAAAATGATAAACAATTTAAGCAAAAGTATACCAGAGGCTAAGCAGATTTTAATCATAATATAACATGAAGTCTTACAACATCTGAGTTCCAAAATACCGATTTATACAACATCCCAAAGGTTCTCCAAAAAGGGGTACAACATGCATAATTATATATCAAAAAGTTACAACAGACATATCCTCCAACCAAATCTCAGACGCCTCTGGATGTACTCGCGTCGCCAAAAGCTGAACCTGCTGGCTCCACTGAGGAGGAACTGCCGCCTGCACCTGCAAACGCAGCCCGGGTAGGAATGAGCAAAAGGCCCAGTAGGGTTCTACTCTACGGCACACTGAAAGGAGGAAAATAACAACAGTGTTGTCTCTCAGCCCAAGTCTAACGGATGCCACGGGTCCCATAACCCACCGATGTCCCAAGGGCTCCTGTCATGAACCTCTCTCTTGGTCTCTCTACCAAGATCACCCTAAGCACTGACAGGGGAACGGAACCATGCAGGATCACTCACCCTTACCCAACAGGGATACCACTGCCTGGGGACCACGTCGGGAACTCCTCGGTTGCATCCTTAGCACTTGGCCTTGGAAGACGACACGACCTCTAAACCTCAAACAATGATTCAAGCCAACTATCGCATTCCTCAATCATCAGAGATTCAGATCGACAATCACACCCTAATCCTGACTACCCAGCCACGGTCCTAAGGCTAGATCCGAGCTATCCGAGAGCCTCGGATCGGCGACCCAAGACATCGCCCGCCTAACCTCAAATGTCTCTAATGCATACAATGCATGAGCTTAAGCAAGCATCTAATCCTAGATGTCTCTATATGTCACATCATCAATGTAAGTTCAACAGGTATACAATAGCCCTCGGCACTTGCCGGCAAGAGGCTAAGGTTCCACAATTCCTCATCTAGCTGATGGTTAAGTAAGCAACCGGACATTTAATTTCTATCAAACCTGAATTAAATGTAAACACAACCATAAGTTTACTAAAAAGAGGAGAAACTCGGATCAAATCTCAAACCCGATGAAAACCCCTTGAAAACCTCATCAAACTCATCTATAAACCTCCCAACACGTTTAAGACTCAATCAAAGTTGAAAGCCATTCAAGAAGAACCAAGGAACACTGTTCAAAGGGTCACGGACGATGCCACGGTCGATCCGTGGATCGACCGTGAGGCCACGGACGATGCCACGGTCGATCCGTGGATCGACCGTGAGACCCATACGAGGAAAACCAAGGGCGACGGTCGATCCAACCATCGACTCTGAGAAGCCCAAAACCAAGCAGAGCCTGACGGTCGATGCGACGGTCGACCGTTAGGTAAAAGGGAAAAGAAAGAGATCCCGCGGTCGATCCATGCATCGACCCTGGGAAGCCAAAACCTCGACAGAGCCCGACGGTCGATGTGACGGTCGATCCGACGGTCGACCGTCCGGCCCAGAGGAGATATACTAAAGCATGACGGTCGATACATAGATCGACCGTCGAGCTGACGGTCGATGCACCGATCGACCGTCGAGCTCCAGACGCAAAATATCAGAAATCCTAATTCTAAGATTTCAAGAATCAAAACATGTTAGAATACAATCAAATTTTGCAAGCAAGTATATTTTGAGGTGAGAAAACTAATGGTATAAAGAAATCCAGTTTCTAACGGTTAAATCCCATTTTAGGTCGGAAAACCAGAAACCGACAAAACGGCGACGTTTCGGAAACCAGCCGTTAGAATACGGAAAACTTGGCATACAAACACTCCAAACCATTCACATTGCATACACAACGGATTACACAACACCCTAGCATGGCATTCCACAGCAAACCACAAATGCAACCTAACCTAGTAGAACCCGATCCAAGGATCGGGGTAGAAACACCTACCTTAAACGCAATCCCAGCTTCTCCACGCGTCCATCCAACCTTGCCACGAAGATCCGCTGCTCAGCCCCTCCAAGATCAAGCCCAGTCGAAGGAGAGGGAAGAAGGGGAGAAGAAGAGGAAACGTCGGTGGAGAAGAGAAGGAAGAACCAGCCAAAGAAGAGGAGAAGGGAAGGAGAGAAGAGAGGAGAGAAGAGAGAGGAGCGGGTGGGGGTTGGAGCCAACTGCTCCAACCACCCTCCACTCACCAGGCCCCTAATGGGCCGGATCCTCTCTAACGGGCCAAAATCCGTTGACCCGTTAACGCGCCCAAGCCGGGATCTTCCGATCCCGGGTCCGCCTAACCATCCTAAACAACCACATACATCAATCCAAGTCCGTGGGTGCAACGCGGGTGTGAAACCGACCACCAGGGGGCATATTTACCAAAATGCCCCTGGGGTCCAAACCGCCACACGATCGCCCGATCGTGCCCGACGCGGAACCAAATCGACAGGAAACCGACTCTCGACCCACGTGGTCGAGTCAGGTCTGAGGGACGGGCCCTCACATGTATACATGTGAATAGCTGTGAAATCGTAATCTATGTATTTTTTTTTCTTTGAACTTGTGGCTTGTGAGGATAATGTTGTATTTGACGATGTGCCAATGTTTGTGTAGTTTGTGGGCACAAGGTTTGATTCGGGGACAATGTTCACCCTTTAAATATGTTTTTCGAAAATGTTGTAAAGTTGTCTCAGGTTAACCCTCGGTACAAGGGGGTTTGCCGAAATTTTATACATAGACCCCTAAGTATCCGTGTTGTAGACATGGGCATCCACTATGATTATGTGATGTACCCGTGTTTTTGTGTGATCATTGTCTGGACATGGGGATATGTGATAATTGGCAACGTAGCATTAACAAAAGGCATATATGTGACATGTGCCTTCGTTTTTATCCGACCCCGGTGTGGAGTTGACAATATTTCGTTTGTCTTTAGCGATAACCACGTATTGGTTAGAAATATTGTGCGATGCTGCCTATTATTTTGTGCGTTCTCAACATGGAGATGGACATGATGCATGACAATATACACATTTGAGTGCGTATTCGTTGTTTATATTGTGCGATTGTGTCTATGTTTTTTGCGCCAAAGCGTTATATGTACATGGATATGATACATGACATCCACCATTGAGAGTGTATTGGTTGCTTATATTGTGCGATTGTGTTTGTGGTATTGTGTGATTGTGCCTATGTTATGGTGCGATTGTGCCTATGTTAGTCAACGAATGACTTGTGTACATTGCATCCAGTATTGAGGGTGTATTGGTTGCTTATATTGTGCGATTGTACTAATGGCATTGTGCGATTGTGCCTATGCTCCTATGGTATTGTGTGATTGTGCCATGTTATTGTGCGATTGTATATATGGTATTCTGCGATTGTTCCAATGCTATTGTGTGATTGTTCCTATGGTATTGTGCGATTGTACCTACAACTATGGTATTGTGCGATTGTGTTATGTTATTGTGCGATTGCGTTTATGGTATTCGGCGATTGTTCTTATGGTATTATGCGATTGTGCCTATGTTATGGTGCGATTGTGCCTATGTTTAGTAAGAATGACTTGTACATTGCATCAAACATTGAGGGCGTAGTGGTTGCTTATATTGTCTGATTGTACGAATAAGATTGTGCGATTGTGCCTATGCAACTAATCAATTGTGCGATTGTGCCATGTTATTGTGTGATTGTGTTTATAGTATTCTATGATTGTTACTATGGTATTGTGCGATTGTGCCATGTTATTGTGCGATTGTGTTTATAGTATTCTATGATTGTTCCTATGGTATTGTGCGATTGTGCCTATGTTATGGTGCGATTGTGCCTATGTTTAGTCAGCGAATGACTTGTACATTGCATTTAGCATTGAGGACATCCTGGTTTCTTATATTGTGCGATTGTATATATGGTATTGTATACTTGTACCTATGGTATTGTGCGATTGTGTCTATATTTAGTCAGCGAATGACTTGTACATTGCATCCAGCATTGAGGGCGTATTGGTTGTTTATATTGTGCGATTGTACGAATAATATTGTGCGATTGTGCCTATGCAACTACGGTATTGTGCGATTGTGCCACGTTATTGTGCGATTGTGTTTATGGTATTCGGCGATTGTTCATATGATATTGTGTGATTGTGCCATGTTATTGTGCGATTGTGTTTATGGTATTCTACGATTGTTCTTATGGTATTGTGCGATTGTGCCTATATTATGGTGCGATTGTGCCTATGTTTAGTCAGCGAATGACTTTTGTACATTGCATCCAGCATTGAGAGCTTATTGGTTGCTTATATTGTGTAATTGTACTAATACGATTGTGCGATTGAGCTTATGCAACTATGGTATTGTGCGATTGTGTCACGTTATTGTGCGATTATGTTTATGATATTCTGTGATTATGCCTATGTCATGATGCGATTGTGCCTATGTTTAGTCACATCAGATTTCTTGCGCAAAAGAAAACTCTGTACATGGCATCTAGCATTGAAATGGAAAATTGGTTGTGAGTTCTCTGTTCATTGAGCGCGTACCGGTTTCTTAAATCGTGTTATTGTGCCAATGTTATTGTATGAAATATTTCTCACCTATATTGAAAGATTGTGCACGTATGCCTCTGAAATTTTGCGAAAATGAGTTCTTTGTACATACAGACAATTTCTCCAAACAAGATGGCATCCATTCAATTTGAATTTGAATACAATAATCTGCCTCAACGCACTTGTCACCATACTAGAGACATGCTAAAATTAAGAGGAAGGCCTTCACAGGTGCCACATTGCAACGGTCTATCAACTATTAGCCGCACATTATTGATCGAAGATGTAACACTCCTTAGCTAATTTAAAAGTTATAGTATGTTGTCAAGACCTGCCGCCAAACTCCAAAATTAGTATATATTTCACATTGTCTACATGCTGATTGACATCCTTAGCCGAACGTGCTTGTCCGATAAGACATCAACTCGTTCCCATCCTTAACATTGTCGCGCATTATACTGTGAATTATAGACCGCATTACATAAGCTATGAATCTTGAAGGTCCAGAATGGTATTGATGAAAACAGTAGGGATGATAGGCAACAAGTGTGAGGGCCCGTTCCTCTAACCTGGCTCGACCACATAGGTCGAGGGTCGTTTCCTGTTGGTTCGGTTCCGCGTCGGGTACGATCGGACGATCGTATGACAGTTTTGACCCAGGGGCATTTTGGTAAATATGCTCCCCGGTGGTCAATTTCACACCCGCGTTGCACACACTGCCTTAGATTGATGTATGTGATTGACTAGAACCTTTAGGGTGCATTCGATCGGAAGATCAGAGCTCGATCGGGAAAGATCGAATTGGACGGCCGAGATCGGTCCTGATCTCTATAAATACCCTGACTTTCTCTCTCTCTTTTCTTTCTTCTTCTCCTGTCATTTTCTCCCTCTCTCTCTTTCTCTCTCCTACCGGCTGAGCTAGGGCTTGGAGTCGCGAGCTTCGAGGAGCGGATCTTGGCGGTTAAGCTTGGGGGACGCGTGGAGGAGCTGCCCTACTTGATCAAGTAGGTGTTTCTACCTCGATCATGTGATTAGGTTCTCCTAGGATTGGTTTATTGTGATTTCGATGTAGGAGTACTTGGTGGAATGTTGTGTAGCTTAATACATTGGTGTTATAGCATGTTTAGAGTAGCTCTACTTCTTGGTTTCCGTATTTTATCGGATGATTCCCGTATTATCGCCGTTTTGTTGATTTTCAGCCATTGAGACCTAGATTTGAGATTTAACCATCAAAATCATATCAATAGCTTCCCCATCAATTATTATGCATGCATGCAAAGTTTCACTGATTTCCGACAAATTTTGATAGATCAAATCCAGGGAATTGGATTTTCGGCACTCTTTCTTAGGAATTGTGCACTAGGCCTGACGGTCGACCGTCAAGCGTTGATACGATTCTTCCTGGCCTCACGGTCGACTGTCGGATCGACCGTTGCATCGACCGTGAGGCTCTTTCTCGTTTTGGGTCTCCCAGGGTCGATATTTCGATCGACCGCGGGTCCTTCCCCCTTTCCCACTTCACCTCACGGTCGACCGTCGGATCGACCGTCGCATCGACCATGAGACTCTGTCTCCTTTTTGGCTTCCCAGGGTCAATGTCCCGATCGACCGTGGCCCTTGTGTTCTTCCTCATTTTGGTTTCACGGTCGACCGTCGCATCGACCGTGAGCCCCTGAGCTGCGTCTTCTGGCTTTCGTTCATGATAGATACCCAATCATATTAGGAAGCATGCACGTTGTTATCACGGTGTCTTAATGGATTTCTATCGAGATTGGGAATTGAATCGTGAGTTTATCCTCTTTAGTGGATTTACGGATTGACTTGTATTTAAATACTTGGTTGGATAGTTTTTTAAATGCTTACTGTTTGCCTAGCCGTCAGCTAGCTATGAGTGCTAGCTGACGTGATATTTTGGAACCTTAGCCCGTTGCCGGCGAGTGCCGAGGGCTATTGTATATCTGTTGAACCTATAATTGATGTTGTGGCATATAGAGACATCTAGGATAGATGTTTGCATAGGTTCATGCACTGTATACATTAAAGGCATATCAGGTTAGGCGAGCGATGGGTTGATCGCCGATCCGAGGCTCTCGGGTAGCTCGGATCTAGCCTTAGGACCGCGGCTTGTATAATTGGAATCTCATGTTATTGAGGATTTGAGGTAGCTGGCTATGATCATTACTTTGAAATTTAGAAGTCGTGTTGTTTCTCCAAGGCCGAGTGCTAAGGATGGTTGTCGATGTCCCTGACATGGTCCCCAAGCAGTTGTTTCCTGCTGGGTAAGGCTGATCCTACTAGTTTTGGTTCTTGTTCCTTTCAGCGTGTTGGTTGATGTTCCCAGCGTGGTCGGTTGAGAAGAGTATGATCCCTTGGGGGTCGATAGGGGTTGTGGGACCCCATGGCATTCCTTAGGCTTGAGCGGGGAGACATCACTGTTGTTGTTTTCCTCCTTTCAGTGTGACGTAGAGTAGAACCCTACTGAGCTTATCACTCACTCCTATCCGGGCTACGTTTGTAGGTGCAGGCGCCAGTTCTTCCTCAGTACAGCCGACGGGATCATCTTTTGGCGGCGCGACGACTTCCAGAGGAATTTGAGATTACTGTAGGAGAACTGTTCTACTTTTGATAGATTTTGTATATTACAAAAATCTCTCGAGGATTTTTGGATTACATGTATAATATCTTTCCCTTGGAGGAGTTTGATAAGAAAATGTATCAGATGTTTAAACAGTACAACTTGATGTTTCTATAAATTGAATTACAGTTTATCTCTGAAAGTTAAATTGTTTAAGTTTATCTATGTTTTCCGCAAATGTATCGTGCAAGTCGGATGTGAATAGTGATAGGAACCCTCACGCCTCGGCCTGGATGGGTTTTCTGGGTCGGGGTGTGACAACATGTACCTTAGGCCAGATGAGGTCATAATTCCTACACGAGCACCTTTTCCCAACATCATCAACCATGCCTTAAATGGGTTGATTGCAAAAAAAACTCAAGTGCTTAATTGAGAACAAGTAAAGTGAAGATCTACAAGCAGAAAATTGACAATGTCCAAACGGAGTTGACCGTTCTTTCACTCACCGACTATGGGAAGGTCACCGAGTTCAGTGAAAGAGCGATTAGAACCAAGCTCATCCCGTCCTCAGCAACTACCATCCTTTCAATCCACAATAGCCGCAGTTGAAATTTACCAAATCTAAACGGATATTATATGAATTAAAGACACAACGAAGGGTATAACACCATACCGGGAACCCAAATGGAAATTAGTCAGCGCCGAGACCAAGCTCTGAAAATCCGCCGTTCCACTATATCAGTGGTGGTCATCTCACTCTTTAGCCCCCCCCCCCCCCCCCCCCCCCCCCACCAACCCCCTCGCAAGAAGCTATATCGAACACCGACAACCGGCAGCACTCCCTCCCCACATCGCCGCCCCGAACGCACCCCCCCTCACCATACACCACAGAATACACCAAACCTGAGCTCAAAAACGGCAATATTTCTCCCGGCTAACAAAAAACGCAAATAGAGGAAAGGGACTCACATCAGAAAGGAGAAACCAACAAGACAACATGAAGAAGAGAGGATATGAGCGGCATACCAAGTACTAATATAAGAAGAGCGTCACCGACATGCCCCATTGGTTTTTTTTTTTGATGAGATGAGCCCGAAGGCTAACAAAATCAAGAGTTACAACAAGCTATCAAGCATTCCCAGCCCATCCTCACGGCCCCAAACAAATGAAGACCCCGAGCGACGGCAGAATCGGGCAACACAATAAGCATACACATTAAACGATCTAGGGAGATAGAAAAACAAGACAGAATCCAATGCGAGCACCTCTTGCCAAATCCCTTGAGTTATCGCCACAAGCTCCACCGGTCGTAGCCTCGAGCCGTTCACAATCTGTATGGCATCCAAGGAGTCGGACTCAACGATCAGGCGTCTAACACCTCGAAACCTCGCCTCTTTAAGGCCAAATGCGATCGCTAACATCTCACTCTGCAGAACGGACCCTGTAGAGATCGGCGAACCCACAGCCAATGCAGGGAGCCTATCACAGGCCAGACCAACAACACCAACCGCCACATCGCCAGACCTGGGATCAACGGAGGCATCAGTTCTAATCACCTGAACCCCGCTCCTCCGTTCAACAAAGGTCTCGCCCCGCTGCTTGAGACCAACAACTTCCTTGACAGCTCTCATTATTCTGTAAGCCACCACCAAAGCCGATGAACCACCATCATCAAAAACACGATCGTTACGATCCTTCCAGATAAGCCACGCACCAACTGCCAGATACGCACGATGTACCTTCTCCCTCTCTCGTCCAGAAGAGCCAACAAGAAACTCCATCAACCTACCAGGTTGCCACGACGGAAGAATGATCCCTACCTTCTCCGCAATGATCTCGAATACCTGACGAAAGAATTTACAACCAAATACTGCGTGTTCAATAGTTTCTGGCTCCACGGCACATCTAGGACAGTCACGATCGGTAGATAAGCAGAGGCGCCACAAAATGTCACGGACTGCGACTTTCCCCCTCAGAACACGCCAGATAAAATGCTTGACTCTAGGGCCCGCATAAAGCCTCCAAATATTAGACCAGGAAATGTCAGACACCAAGTGACGCTTACTCTGAATCAACATCAAATACGCCGATGAAGTAGATATCTTACCGGAGCTGTTAAACGCCCACTTAGCAACATCTCCCCTGTTGCCAATGCCCACAGCCAGGATAAAATCAGCCAGGAGAGGATGACAGAGTTGCAACACCCTTTCTCTATTCCAAATCCTCCCCTGCATCAGATGACCAGCAACCAAGCCATCCAAAGCCTCATCAACCTTAACAAATGTAGGCCACCCTCATGAGCGGAACCTCAGAGAACCAAGCATCACGAAGCACAGGCACTCGACTATTCTCTCCAACCGACCACGCCAATCCCTGCCTCACCTCCTCTGCTGCAGCGCAAATGGACCTCCAGTGCGACGATGGTGAAGCAGACTTCGCAAGCGACGGGAGAAGTCCATCCCATCGGTACTTCGCTTTCGCTAGTTCCTTCCATACATTAGATCCATCATCCAGAAATTGAGCCACACACTTCATTTTTAGAGCCACCTGTCATGTAGAGAGATCACGCACCCCAAGTCCGCCTGCCTCCATAGGAAGGCACACATCCTTCCAAGCAAATAGCTGAAGACGAAAATAGCTGAAGACAGGCCCCATTGGTTGAAACCGACGAAAATAGCTGAAGGCGGATAGTTACTGTACAAGCCATGTGGCTTCTGACATCCGTGCATGTGATGCGGGTTTGTGCTGCCGCAACTATTTCAGATGCAGTAGTTAGTGGAGAACCGGACAGCTATTGTGTATACATGTGATTTCTGAGATCCGTGCCTGTGAGTGGTCACAACAGATTTTTGACATCCGTGCCTGTGATGCGGGTCTGTGCTGCTGCAACTATTTCAGATGCAGCAGTTAGTGGAGAACCGGACAGCTACTATGTGTACATGTGATTTCTGAGATCCGTGCCTGTGAGTGGTCACAACAAATTTCTGAGATCCGTGGCTGTGAAGCGATTTAAAGCTACTGCAACTATTTTAGATGCAACAGTTAGTGGAGAACCGATCAGCTACTGTGTATACATGTGATTTCTGAGATCCATGCATGTGAGTGGTCACAACAGATTTATGATATCCGTGCTTGTGATGCAGGTCTGTGCTCCTGCAACTATTTCAGATGCATGATTGCAAGAAAAAACTTGGATATGGTGTTTGTGTGTATATATATAAGGCTTCCCCATAGATGCTCATCATGCTCTCTGAAAGGTCAAATGCTCTTCATGATCTTTAATCTATATACGCAACTTTGAATACAATAATATTGGCATTGTTTAATTCTTCTGGCATCTGAGAAGAAATTAATTCATTCTTCTTTTACCATAGTTATTGTAAATGTTATGGTTTCATGTTTACGTTTCTGAATAATGTCAATGTGGTCTAAACTCAATTAATGGTAATTTACTTTTTGAGTTATTCAATTCTCTCCTATAGTAGTTTTAGCACAAGATGCTCCGATTCAATTGACTTGTTTGGACTTCTGCTGCTTAAATGGGGTGAAGCATGCATACATGTATGCCATTAATTCATTCTTGGTGATCACTACTGCTCCATCCACTCCCATCATTACCTCCCTCCCTCGACAGACGTAACACTTGATTGTTCTCCTTTTGTTTGTTTTCTAAAATCCCATCCCGTGACTTCACTTTAATCCCTTCCCATGACTTCACTTTACTGATGATTAAAAAAATAACAAGTGGCACTCCGCTTTACTGGTTAAAATCCCATCCCGTGACCTCACTTTACTGGTGATTAAAAAATGACGAGTGGTACTCCGCTTTAGTGGTTAAAATCCCATCCCGTGACTTCACTTCACTGGTGATTAAAACAATGACGAGTGGCACGCGGCTTGACTGGTCACACATGATACAAGAGGCTATATCCATCCGATGCTTATATAAAGAGTTCTAACACATTAAATCCCTTGCTTCAGTTGAGCTACAAGCTATGTTTTTCAGAGGCTGTTTTCAAATGTGCCTATGTATCACTATTCATCTCATTCATTAGGTCCCTCATATGCCGGGCATAATGTTAAGGAAATTGTGAAGGAGCTAAGAATGAGACGACTGGTGACATGGTACAAAACAAGCAAAGAAGGAGCCGCTGTCAAAGAGATTGCGTTTATGAGGTATAATATGGACATTTATGCACCTTCATCCCCACCTTATATTAAGATTCTAGCTGTCAATTACTTGTTTGGCTTTATGGGTTCATGATACTGAATATTGCTATTGATTCCTTTTATAATATGGACATCAGTTGTTTAGTAAGCAAATTAGTTGTGAAAACCCCTTTTTATTATCAATTCATTGACAACATATGGGACACGTATCTCGTAGCTTTATTATCACTGAAGTCATTTGAATCACCGACGGATCCATCCTTCATTGCGATGAAATTTAACATCAGAGCGCCAATGTAATGGCAATGTCCAAACGAGCTTCTGCATCAGCAACCATAATGTGCCATGGCATCTGCACTGCCAGACATGGATATGTGTGAGAATATATGTACGCTCAGGTCAAAGAATAAATTAGATATATGTTTTATTTCAGCAACGCTATTTATTAAGACTGGTAGGCAATTTAATAATCAGAGGTTGTTTTTCGACTCACCGTGCTGAAGAAGACCGTTAACTTGCATGACGACCGATCTGATCCGAGCTTCTCCCGGCCGGCCTATATCACTCATCTCAGATGCAAAACCCATCCAAACGCTACCATCTTTGAACACAGTTATGCGATTTAAAGTCATGATTTCAAAGTGAAAACCAACAAGAACATACCACGGATGTTGAGAGTTTCCGACGCCGAGTAGCTCGGTCAGAAAATTCGCCAACCCATCAATTCAAGCCGGCCCGTCTCACTCATTACCTCCCTCATCATCGCCTCCATTGGTTTTATTTTCATCATACAGAACCCTAGCCTCCATGGGAACATCTTCATGTCCAACAAGACCAGTGGCGCGTTTCATCCTCGAGCAAGTTGCTTCTTCTCGGTCGCTAGAAAACGGGCACCTTCTCGATGCAAGATCGGCGAGGTCCTCACCCCCAGGGCCTCCTCTCCCTCCCACCTCCACTTCCTCCACCGCCACCTCTGAAATAACGGCCGATCGACTGGATCTAGCCTTTTGCCCAGCTCGAGGCGTCGATGGATCTTCTCTGTCGTTGGAAAACGACACCTTCTCGGTGTAGGATCGGCGAGGTCGTCACCCCCAGGGCCTCCTCTCCCCCCACCTCCACTTACTCCAACTTAAACCTTGACATTATGGCCGTTCGAGTGGATCTATCCTAATGGCAGTTTGGGATGGTGGACTCTCCCAACATCTCTGTTGATTTTGAGAGAGGTGAGATAGCTATGGGCGCAAGACTATGATGCAGAACTGAGATATCTGTGGGCGCAAGACTATGAAGCACACTTATATTGTGAAATTGTTTTTCCCAAAATGGACCCATGGTCTTAACTCTATACAAAGCCTTATATAGAGCTCGGGATGGTGGACTCTGCTAACATTTTTTTTTGCCAACGGGTTTTTGTGTAAATGGCCTATTTGATCCAAAGTTAGTATTTGCCTTCTAATGCACCCCTGGTACTAACTTGTGGCATGTAAGGAGCCCCATTGATTTTTTTTTTGCATATGGGGACCCCTGACAATATTTCTCTCCATGTTGTCATTGACATGGCTTTTGATGGATGGCAAAACTATTTGATGCATACGAATGTATGACATACTAACGTGGCATACTAACATACCCCATCTCAGCTTCATCGGCATGGTTGGATTATAGTGAAGGGCGGGAGATTGGGTATTGCAGTGGGAATTCCAAGGAAATAATTGTACGGGGATATCTGAACCCCACTTTAAGAACACAGGTTTTCTTAATCCACATAAAATGCATTACCACATCATGGTTTTTTTAATAAGATTCCATATCGATTATGATATCAATTCATCTTAATTTGAAAAATGAAATTAAAAAATGTGTTCCTTTAATCTTGTATGCAGTCAAAACCTTTTTAATAGCATAGCAATTTATATTTTTGATGTGGATTAAAAAATGCTCTTCTTTAATCTGTAAGGAACTGGTCTGTCACGCCCCTCCCCAATTTAAATCGAAATTATCCCAAAAATCACTCAAAATTTCGGCATGACCCTTGGGCACAGGCACGTGATTTCACATTTACAACCTGCCAATCACTAATAATACATAATTTACAACATTTATAAATATCTGGGGGACACTTTCACCCACATCATTCATTCATTCATTCATTTCATTCGCATGTTTCATGTACATAGGATTGTAGACATCAAAATACATAATTTGGTCACGAGACTGCAATATACAAAATTTTTCCATTTCAAACATATACATACTATATCATACATAAGAAAAGAAGCAAAGTACAAAATGACTCCTCGACCATGTACATGATCTCTATGGGGCATGCCGTTCCCTTTGCATATATGTGTTCAAAAGAGTATGGTATCCCTCTCGGCCACCCCAAAATACAAAATTTTCTCCTCCCAAGTATCTCGTAGCATGTAGAACTGTTTCCACTATTTTGAAAATGAAACTCATGTTTACTTAAGTAGGAAAACATCAGATCAATCATGTAGAGCAATAAAGCACCAAAAGTACCTACCTCCATGGCTTTCTTGACTTGCGCTACAGCGTATGCATACACTGCTAACACAACTAACTATGGCATGAAGAAAATTCACAAAATAGAATTTATGTTCCTCCATACAGCCAAAATCTTGATGCTTGGGCCTAAGGTCACTACTATGCGCACAACTTATATCTTATGACTATGCAACATGTACGAAGTACCTATAGTAGCCAAATGCAAATTTCTCACCAATATTGAAAAAAATTGCGAGAAGTTGCTTAAATTGAAAGTAGACATCGGAAAAAAATACGTAATAAATGCTCCACATAAAGGAAGAAGAGATGGGAAATAATATTGCAATACTCACGGCTTCAAAAGATGTTCTAAATCACCAATCGAATAAAAACTTAGGCCACTAATTTTTGTTTTGACATATATTTTTGTTCCATATGGAATAACAACCGGCAGCAAGTAAGGAAATCTTCACCAATGCATAGCAACAAAGGCAGACACAACATCTCTGTTCATTGGCGCATACAGTGTATCAAAATTACTATTTTTTGCTAATACACACCTTCATTGCATGATTTCCACAATCGACCTCATCTTCTCCGCCTCTCCTCTTCGTTGTCGGTTCTGACCGTCAACTATTACTTCGAGAGCCAGTTTTGCCCTCAAATATCGCATATCTTCACTTTTGAAATTCAATGAATCATTTCTTTGCAGTCGGCCCATGAACTCCATGATAAACATATCACAATCCAAACTGCAAGTTCAAATGACCACATAGTACCAAAGAGTTTGAAACAAATCATTACATTGCACGGGTTTTAGTAATTGTCTTACGATCTACTTTGTTGGGGACCATTGACTTTGGATAACGGCCACTTGCTCCCGTCATACAATACCTCATGACAATCACGGATGTAGTCACACACCCAAGATGCCTGCACCGAACATACAGAACTACAATTATGCAAGGAAAAAGAAAACCATAAACGTGTACCTATCATGTACATCACATACGCACCATAGCATTGGTGGCCATCGAGAACGCATCACCTTTATGGAGTAATGGAATATGGCTTTTTCTTCTAAGTTCATGTACAGTAAATGCCAGTGGTTCTTCGTGACAAGAGGAATAAACCACAACCTTTTATTCTCTATCCCCCTTCGGTGAGAAAATCCCTTAAAATAACACCACATAAGCTCGCATCATCATTCATCACATACCTCTGCAAGACTTGTACGTAGTGCCATCTCTATCATTTAATTTATTGTATGTGTAATCAAGATCAAATTCATAGTTTCTAAACTACGAATGCAAACTTTAATATTAACTCACATGGAGATAGGTCGATGAGAAAGACGTGAAAACATAGTCCTGTGGCGCAGCGAGCTAACACTTTGCATACATCTTCATCCACATGTCAACCACATGATCTACGATCTCCCCCGTTCCCAGGAGTTCAAGGATGTGTTGAGCATGCACATGTATGTTTGGGCCTTCCCATACTACATCGGTGCAACTGAAATTGAAATCACAAAAACTCATCAATCACGTCATAATGTGGATGGGCAATTTGAATATTAACCACGTCTAAAATACCTTCTTATAGCCTCTAGGAAGGTGACAATGATCTCCCTATCGGCAACGTCAAGGTTCCTCAAGCCTTTGATTGAAGCTTTGCACTTAGCCACCTATCAATCGGGACACTGGTTAAATACATTGACCCATGTAACAATTACATGAATAATACTTTATAGGTACCGTATACCTGCCGAGCAGACACGGATGTGTCTTCCATGCGGGCGAGGCAATGATCATCTAAATCCACATCATAATTTGCATCGTCTACCTCCTGGACGACTACCTTTCCCTCTCTCCGACGCCTAACATACACCAAACGCTTTTCGCTACCTAGACCTCCCTCCTTCAGGTTCTGTAGTTCTAAACCCTTTTCTCTACCACGGCCTCCATCCTTCAGGTTCAACACTGCTAGCGACAATCTTTTGTTCTCAGCCCTTAGTGATCTCAACTCAGCTCTGTGGCTTGCTTGCATTTTCACAGTCACTTCTTCAAGCCTCTCCAACGCCCTATGATGCTCCTCAGCCTGGCAATCTCCGAGGCCTAATTGATCCATAAATAATGAATGGGAACCTCATATAATTCATCTAGATCACAAAGTACGATTCAGTTTGGTGTAAAATACTAGGATTTGTGTACCTCGGCCCCATTAAGCATGCTCTGCCAAGTAGAAGTCCCAACACCGTACGTGTCCCCGGCTACGGGTATACGACCATGGCGGGTGGCTACTTGTTGTAGCCATGACTTCTCTTCAGCGATCGGAGTCAGTGAACGTGCCACCTACGTAAAAAGGGCCGTTAGACGGGTATTAAACTTATGAACAAGCATATGCATAAGAAAGAGTTTTGGATCATGTATTCTACATTCTCTATCGACATCATCGCCTTTGGTTTCCCCAAAGTCTTCTCTCTATTGCTTTTCGTACAAGCCCATTTCAATATTCTGGGGAATGCAGAAGATTAGCATCCGATGTACGACGCCACCCCAATCGTAGAGCCATGTACCGTCAAGGTCATTTAAGTATAAAGCCAGCTCAAGAGGGCATGTGTAGTCGCTCCTAGGGAACAGTACGGTCGACAGTACGAACAAAATGAAGAAGCGTACTGTATCCTCCACGTATGCGGGTCTCTCGTCCCTGGCAAGACTCTCAATCAACTGGCCTAATTTTTGTCTTGTCAATACTTTCTCCTAGGCTACATGCTGCCTAACCCATCGCGGGTACACCACCTTCTCTTTGTCCTGTCTATGCCCTGGCTCCGTACTCGGATAAAAAATAATTGGCTGCCCGGATGACGGAAGACCGAGGATAAGCCCACATTCATAGGGCGTAAGCTCCACTAGTCTTGGACCCAGCTGAAAGAAGGAATCATGCTGCCATCCTTGTAGGATATCCTCGAGCAACACTCTATCATGATCCATACTAGGTATGTCAAAAAAGGCCCGAAAGGGCGTCCAAGCAGCATACTCTCGGTGTTTGTCTTCTGTTCACTCTTTTTCGATCAATTGCACAACTGCTACGACATAACAACGGCTATTGGGTCTGATAGGGTGATGGATAGGTGCAGCCATGCCTGCAAGACAGCGGAAAACCATTACATTAAAAAATTATAGGTGTAGTGTGAATATACTATTGGAGATTTCCAAACACATGCTTAAGAAAGTGTGATAGCATTTTATGCGAATAGGGCATTCAAAAGTACGACGGGGCAGAAGGTGTGTAGCCATGTCACATAACAAATGTAGTGCGAACGAACCATTTCTTATTTGCAAACAATAGCTTAACAGACAACAATGGCATTTTATGCGAATGTAATGTTGCAAAGTATTGGTGGGGAGAGTGCGTAGGTATGTGACAGCAATAAAACTCTAGTACATGTCTCCCTTTCATATATTATATTACACAAATTAAGAGAAAAGATAGAAAACAATTTAACACGAGACAAGGTAGACAAAGAAATTGACAAAAGGCAACATATTCAAAAGAAAACACTACAAGCTAAAGATCATTCATTCAGCATAAATATATCAGGCTACATTCGAGTTGGTTATGATATAAGACAAGATTACTGTCACAAAATTCGGGGACAAAGAGTCTAGCATGGCCATATTACATGATAGCGGGCAAGGCAATCTCATTGTGCTATGGTCAGTACACCAATTTCAGTTATAAGAAGATTTTTACAAAAATTGCTATCACGGCAATGACAAGAACCCAAATGACAATGCGCAATTTGCACATCTGGCCATGCATCACTTCCACTTGAAGGCCCATTGTGTCCTCTGTTATTCCGCTGGCGCTAGACCGGGCACCCAACAATAGACCAGTAGATGATGTAGGAGTATAAGATGAACTTGAGAATGAGGGTTGTTGACGTACGACATCTTCCCACCTCCAGAATCCGCACCCATTTGGACTAGTAGGACACACATAAAGGCGCGACCCCGGATTTTTATCGGTGCGGGAGACAAGTCGCACGGCGTTTAGCCCGCACTTACACTTTAGCTGAATGGACTGGGGTGACGCGGACGATGACGCATGCGACATCCCTCACTTTATTACATCAGCAATACAGAAATTATTGGCGATGGGCATAACACTCATTCGCATATGCCAACTACAGTAATGAATGCCTTGGGGAAATGAATATGAAATTTAAATTAAGTGGGCCATACATTTTCGATTTCTTGACATTGAGCTTTTTTCAAATAACTTTTTTCACTTCCTATATACTTCAATGTGTATTCCATATCTCATCCAGATGTGATAACTACAAGTAAACCCTAAACTATATCCTGAGACAAATTTGGCTATACATTTTAGCAACTATACATGTAAGTAATTTGATTGGTAACTGAATCAAATTTGACTTCACAAATTAAGGAAATAGATAATCACAACAATAACTAGACTAGCATGTAAAGCAAGATATTTTACAACTTTTCCAGGAGAAACAAACGTATATTGTTTCATGAGAGAAGTAAACCTAAAACAACATATGCAGCTAAGAATTCCTTGTTTTGGTTGAAAGGATGTCAAAGCTAGTAACTCTTCAAGACACTGTCACAATTCATAAATCAATGGAAATGGTAATTAACCATGTTCGAACAAATGACTGAAAGGTCCATGTGTCCCACATCGTGCATATAAAGTAGGTGACTGAAAGACCTATACTTCACATCAAATGTATTGCAAATCAATATAAAGTAGAGTGATTGAATTTTTCATCCATTGACGTGTGAAATATTACCTACTACTTTTACTATTTGTAGCTAACAGAATGATCGATGTCAACCTCTAGATCTTGTAAGCATAAATAACACATCTTCTCAACACCCCATGAAAATATGAGAAATACTCATGTTAAACGAAGTCCAAGCTGCTAAATCATAGAGACAACATTTTATCATTTAGCAATTAGCAAACAAAGTCTACTTCTCCTACATTCAAACTTGAATAGTGTTGATGAGTCATTATTCATTTCAAGCACACAGAAAATACGTGTGAGGACCCGTACCTCCAACCCGGTCCGACAGCGTCGGTCGAGGGTCTGGCTTAGTTTGGTTTGGCCCGGTTGGTCTTGCTTCGCGATCTCTTTTGATGGTTGCGACTCCGGGGCGTAATTTGGTAAATTACCCTAGTCGGAGTTGGTTTCACACACGCGTAGCGCACACACGGCCTTGTAATGATGTATGTGCTTGACTAGACTATTAGGAGTACCCTAGATCGGAGGATCTGGGTCAGATCGCAAAGATCTGGATGTGAGTGGCTAGGATCAGATCTGTCTTATTGGATGGCCAAGATATGATCTTAAGCCATCATATTAACCCCCCTTAAACCCTTCTCTCTTATGAGTGCATCTGCCGCAACCCACTCCGAAAGAGAGAGCGGCGGCCCAATCTCGCGAAGAGAGAGTGGCGATGCCGGCGACGACGACCGCGACCAGAGAGATGGGGACTTCGCGACTGGACTCCTTCCTTCGAAGGCGGCAATCTTGGCGACCACAGCTGGGCGACTGTGATGGCGACCGGAGAGGAACGAGACGGCAGTTGAGCTTCCTAGCGGCGGCGACCGCGGCTGAAATCGGAGCTTGGCGGCGAGGCTGACGGCGGTGACTGGAGAAGGAGGAGATCCCGAGTTAGAATAAGCCCAGAGGTAGGGGACTCTACCCTAAACTTTGATTAGGATTTTAGGACGGGATTTGACGCATGATATCTTGGAGTCTGTTGATCTCATGACTGCGTGTTGATGTTTCTTCTCCCTTCTTTGCTGCTGATTCTTAGATGTTTGGATGCCAACGGACTTCCGATGAGATTTCTTGCTTGCTTGTGTGGTTTTTGGTTTTGATCGATGGTTTTTCTGTGGATTTTCTTCTCCCCTGTTCTATGTTGGCCGGATACTGGAGGTCCTCCTGTCCATTTTTCGCGATTCTTCCCTTGAGTCTCCTGGTGTTAGTTTGGGTTTGCGGGTTGTAGTTGGGGTGTGATGAGATTTCTTCTCCTCTTGGATCTCCTCGACCCCTCTAGTGTTAGATTGATGCTCTGTTTGTGAGGACCTGCCCCTCTACCCCTGTGGCTCGTTGTAGACCGCAAGGGCAATTTGGTAAATTACGCCTTGTTGGTTTGTTTCACACCCGCGTGTGCACACACTGGCCTTGTTTGTGTAAATGCTTATTTAGACTGGCTAGGTGGACCCGGGATCGGAAGATCCCAGCTCGGGCGCGCGGAAGCTTGCCTTTGGGCAGCTGACGACCCTTGAGCGATCGATCGCTCCTTGGAACGATCGATCGGACTCGTGAGCGAGTCGGTGGGTTTGACCTGCTCGGATTGATCCGACTTGGTGTTGGGATCGATCCGGGGCGCGAGCGATCGATCGCTCCTTGGAGCGACTGATCGAACTCGTGTCGGTGGCTTTTCTGCTTCGCGAGGACGGCTGCCGTTTGCCGTCGCTCTCTCATGTCAGAGGGGGAGGACTTTCCCTCCCCTCCCCTCTCTTTTTCCCCCTTCCCCCGGCTTTCCCCTCCCCCTTTTCCCTCCTTTTCTTCCCCTTCTCTTCCTCCTTCTCCTCCTTTCTTCTTCCTTCTTCTTTCTTCTCCCGAGAGCTCTGCTTCCTTCCCCTGTTTCCGGCAGCGAGCTTCATCTCCTCCGTTCTCCCTCCTCCAACCATCATTTTCGGTGTTCTAAGGCTCGTTGGATCCGTGACAACGAGAGGAAGATCTCTGAAGTGATTTGGAACCTTGTTGGTGATTAACTCGCGGGGAATCAGCCGAGGAAAGCGCTGTTAGGTAGGTTTATACCTACTGATGTTGTTTTTGGGTTTTCTCTAGATCTAGCCGTTGGATCTTGTTGATCTTTATCTTGTTGGATTTCTTATGCCTATTAGAATGACTGATATAAGTTTCATGATATTTGGTTGAGATTTTAGTAGGTTTATGCATGATTAGTCTCGGATTTCCGGTTTTCTGCTGTTCTTGAAGAACAGCCGGCTTGCAGCGAGTTTTTCTGCCGGCATGTACGTGATCATGGGTTGTGATGAACATAGGAGTTGTAGATCTTTGAATCTACTCTCTAACCCCACTGATTTCATATTTTTTCGATTTTTCTACGATTTGTTATGAATTGTTTTCTGGAGGGCTGCGTTGCAGCAATTAAATTGGTAAGTGAGTTGATTAGCGGTTTTGATTTGTATTTTCCCGTTAATCCAACCGTTGGATGATTATGAATTTTGGATACATTGATCCTGGTATATACATCTGCTGGTGGTTAGGTTGGATCGTGAATCCGAAGTCGTTTGGACGTGGGATCGACGGGGTCAATTAGCCCCTAAGTAGAGGATTTGGGTGTTTGAATATAATATTATATTTCGGAATATAATATTATATTGTTACTGTTCATTCAGCGGTTTTCGGGTTGCTTCCCGTTGCAGGAGTTCGCGGTTGACGGTCGTGGTACCGTCGTAATGCCGGGAGCCGCTGCGGATCGGCTGGCAGCGGTTGGTAGTATCGCTGCAGCGATCCAGTTGACTTATATGATGCTTGGCATACTGTTGCATGCTTTGCTTCTTATCTGTGTATGTCATAGCATGCATTGTTGATTTGTGCATTAGTTGCATTGGTTAGGGCGTGGGTGATCTTTTGGTCGCCGTCCCGAGGCTGGAAGCTCGGACTTAGCCCTAGGACCGGGGTTGGGTAGTTTGGACCCGGTTTAAATTATGGTATCCAGTCGATTCGATGATAGGCTTAGATGACTGGTACACTTGTTGCTTGATGATTGTAGAGGTCGTGTTGACCTCGAGTCGGATGCTGAGGTGTAGCCGGTGTCCCACTGTGCTAACCCGGGAGTAGTGAAGTTGCCTACTTAGCTTGTGTGTCGCCAGTGTTGGAGTGCTGCCCCTGGGTCTCAGGGACACGCGGTGGGGTTATGGGACCCATGTATACACCCAGGTCCTACTTGAGGGCGACACTGTTGCGTTTCCCTCTTCCTTCTGTGTGTCGTAGTGTAGAACCCTACTGAGCTTAGTGCTCACTCCTACCCGGGCTGTGTTTTGCAGGTGCAGGCGTCAGTTCTTCTTCCGTGGCCCCTACCGGGCAGTTGGTTGGCGGTGCGGCGGCGCCAGGTGGAGTCTGAGAGGTGGTGATCCTTTACAGTTTTTATCCTATGTTAGATAGTCTCATACGGGAGTAATGTTGTATTTGAACTCCCCCCTCTCCGAGAATATGTATATTAAACCTTTTTGAGTTTTAAATCTGTGGTTCGATGTTGTTTAAATTATTGTATCTTTTAATTGGGGGTGATTTTGGTGAACTGTTAGGGAGACCAATAGGTTAGAGGGAACCCTCGCCAGCTTTGTTTTCCGCGTTTTGTAGGTTCCGGTTCGCGTCGCCCGGCCCGGTTGGGCTTTTGAGGGTCGGGGCGCGACACTGTTGATCTTGTGGTCCCTCTGTGGATGTTCTTCACCTTCTCCTTGCTGCCGTTATGGATTACTAATGGTATTTCTTGATGAGTTCTCTTCCCTTACTCTGGTTCGATGGACTGCGATGTTGTTAGCTTAGGATTTATGCATCAATTCTCTGTCTATAGCTCCGGTGGTGTTCTTCCCCTCTCATGTTTGCATCTGCTCTGTTTTATTCTCTGCTGCCGTGGGTTGCCTGGTTTTGTTGATGCATGTCTTGCTGAGGCTTTTAGCTACTGCTTGGATTCCTCTCCCCTGTGATGTTCCTTGAGTTTAGATTCCACCTCAGAAAAATTCAATCATACCTTGAGATGCTTTGATTAAGCTTTGATCAAAGTTCTTCCCAGATTTTTGGTTTCGGCCCCTGTCCTGAGAACCCAGCCAGCTTCTTCCCGAAGCTGGTGCTATTCCGTGAGGAATCTCACGAAGCCTTCAACGTGAAGGTCATCGATCTTCGAATCTACCTTCAATTGCCATTGATTTCATAATTTTCAGATTTTCCTATAATTTATGGTGAATTATTCCCTAACCTGCAACGAAACTGGACTTTTTATAAAAGCTTGGAATTTTGGGCTGAAATTTGGGTTTCCTTCGATTTAGCTTCTTTGTTTTTCTCGCATCAGATTAGTAGGGATGCTAGATAGCATGCATATTCATTCTAGAGGAATTTTGAAGGATTTATGCATGTGTAGTCCTAGGTTTTATTTATGCAAAGTTATATTTTCTAGCAATTGATCTACAAAGCATGCTTTACTGATATATAGATGTAATATATAAATGTAGCAAAGTTCATTAGAATTGAGTTGGAGGTTCTGGCTTAGATCTTAGGTTCCCGGCCGGAAATTGTGCCAACGATGACGCTAGGCCTCCAAGGGGGGTGGATTGTGAAGCCCGTTGGGTCTACCGTGGGACAAGATGCCTGCGCCTGGAGGGCGGGGCTGCGTAGGGTAGCCGGGTAAGCAATCCCACAACACTTGGGTATGGTCCGGGGTTCGATATAAGTATATAGTAAGCCCTTAATAGATACAACGCGTTTTAAAGCTGTGATGACAGTTATCCGTCAGAAAACTCCATGGTTAAGCGTGCTCGACCTGGAGTAGTCACATGATGGGTGACCTACTGGGAAGTTTTTCCAGATTTCTGCGGTGACCAAAAAGCGGACAATATTGTGTCGGGGAGGATCCCAGGGATAGGATTAGACTTGGATGAGGGTGACCCTATATAGGGGCCCATTCTGGATCGACAAGGTGTGGTGCTTCCAGTGACATCTTAGACTTGGGATGAAGGACAATACTGTTGTGGTTTTCCCTTTCTTGAGAGTGACGTAGAGTAGAACCTTACTGGGCATTGTTGCTCACCCTACCTGGGCTGCATCGGCGATGCAGGTCGATGCAGTTCCTTCTTTCAGGTGTTCCTTTAGAAGATGGCGCGGTATCTCGCGGTGATCGAGGACTTGGAGCTTCAAAGAGTTCTTCTGCAGTTAATTTACATTTTTAATCAATGATGTACAAATTGATGTATGATCGGATATATCTCAGAACAAAATTGTATGATTATTAATTCAGTTGTATTTGATAGATATTGTAAAATTTTTAGCGTGGATGTTGAGGAATGTGACGATGTTCAAATTGTAAAATTGTACAATTTACAGGTTTATTTTGCTATACTTATAAAGGAGATTCTGCCGAAATTTTTATGAACTTGAGGACTAAATTGTTTAAATTCATAGCAGTATATACTTGTGCACCAATTGATGATGTAAATAGGTTTAGGTGGCTCACGACTCGATCTGGATGGGTTTTCTGGGTCGGGGCGTGACAATACGCCTGCATAACTACATGGATAGATGTCGAATATGAGGAAGACATGTGATTTCTTGATACGAGTCGATCCGACTCGACCAACTGGATCCGAACCCAGAAGAAGAACCAAACTGGTTCAGACTCTTTCCTAATTTGACTTGGTCTTACCTAGTTCAAACTAGAGTATTTGATTAGGATTTATTATTATTCTTTTATTGAGTCCTAGTTGATATTTGAGTGTTAGGAATTAATTAAGAGTCCCTTTGAGTTAGGAAGTTGAGTTGAGTTTGAAAGCCTTATTACTTGCTAATTAAGCAAGGGGGTCTTTTAGTTGGATTAGGACTCTGTCAAGGTCTCTATAAAAGGACCTCATTAGTTTGTATTAGGTTATGCATGAGATGAATGATGATAAATAGTTGATAGAATATCTTAGGAGTAGAATATCATAGGAGTAGAAGTAATGTAAATTCCACCAGATATTCACCATAGATCCACCTTCTTCCCCGTCGGTCATCTTCTTCGCAGCCGGCATCGCCTCCACCAGAATTTCTCTCTCCCCGTCACTTTCTCTCTCCTCCACGTCAGTGCCACATCACCACTCTCTCTCCTCGTCACCTGCCACATCAGCATCTCCTTCCTCCCCTCTCTTCTCTCCCGTGCCCGAGCCTCACGCCGACCACCGCCGTCCAGTCTCTCCGGCCATCCTCGTCCTCATCCAAAACCTCCATCGACTCCCCCTTGGCACCACGACTCCGTCGAGCCGCTCCTCCGCCTCCGTCGTCTCCCCCGGCGTCTTCCCCGGCAACGCTCAACTTCACAGCTCCTCCGCCTCTTCCGCGTCCAACCCCGATCTCACCTCCAGACCCCTCTAAAACCCTCGCCAACCGTCCTTAACACCCTTACGACCATCGAAGATCCTTCCCGACGTCCCCAGAGCCTTCCCCGTCGTCCCCGACGCCGGTCAACCCAAACCACCGCCATCGACATCCCCGATCCGGCCTATCCGCCACCCATCTCCCAGATCCGAGCCGGTGGATCTCTTCCCCAACACCCCGCGACCCTTCCTGCCACTTTCCCGACCGCCGCCGCCGCCCCTACGCCGGCGATCCACTCCGGCGAACCACAACCTTTGGATCCAATCCAGTTCAGCCAGCCATTAGCCCAATCCAACCACTTAACCCTGCTCTAGCCGGTTCAGCCAAGCCACTTAGCCCAATCCGAGCCATATTCAATTCCTTGAGCCAATCAATCAATCAGACTTGACCCAGTCAAGTCTTATCCAGTTAGGCTCAGCCAGATCTGAACCAGCTCAAGCCAGATCCGATCCAGCTAGTCAGTTTCAGCCAATTGGACTCAAATCAAGTCCGATCAGGCCGATTCTGATCGATTGGAGCAGTAGAGACCCGATACGAGAGGATTACGAGTAGACCGCTCGTATCATTTCGACTATCCATTGTCGCACCAATATCATATGACTGGAACGTATATTTCCATCCTATACTTATTCTTACATAGCAAACTTAAGATGCCTCAACGGAATTTTAATTTCTTTGATGTGAGTAGGGCTATGATTTTATTTTCAGCCACCTTTCCAACCAAGAACATGCTTTCTATCAATTTATAGTACTTACCCTCCCCCTAAAAGCCTTTTTCGATGATTACAATCGTACAAACAGGCCTCACAAGGAATAGCAAAAATAAGAGGATCAAATATCAAAACATAGAAATTCACAAGTTTTGTAAAGCTAGCACAAAGCTTTTCCTTGCGATCTCCTTTCCCAAAGCAATAGGAGCCATACAAAATATGTCGTAATTTGACGGATTCCATTGCATTATTGGTTCCTTTTTCTTTAGTAGCAACAAGAACCTTCTACTATTGTTAACAATAATAATATTTCTTTCAAATGATACCCTCGAAATATATAATATGGATGGATTGGTCCTTGTGATTTTAATGGCAATTATCATCACTTCGCAGAGTCATGTAACCTTCATCAACAATTTTAACAATGTTGTCAGCAGATCACTATCAATTATTGTGTGTGAAAGCTACAAGGAGCATTAAAAATTTCTCCTTGATGGTTGGTGGTTAGTTAATGAAGCTTTTTTAGACCTTATTCAAGCAAACACTAAAGAGCATTGTGTTCTCAAAGAAAAAGGAGGCGAAATTTGACTCACAGTCGAACCCAATCTAGTCATGCAATAGAACCCAAAAGTTGAGGAGGACCACCGGCGGCGAGATCAATGAGGAGGATGCCGGCTGCGAGATCGATGAGGAGGAGGACACCGGCTGCGAGATCGGTGAGGAGGACCACCGGCCGCGAGATCGATGAGGAGGAGGACCATCGACGTGCCGTTCTTAAACCCAGTCACCTTCCCCGGCGACGAGATCGATGAGGAGGAGGACGCTGGCTGCGAGATCGATGAGGAGGAGGACGCCGGCCGCGAGATCGGTGAGGAGGAGGACCACCGGCTGTGAGATCGATGAGGAGGAGGACCACCGGCGGCGAGATCGATGAGGAGGACCACCGGCGTGCCGTTCTTAAACCCAGTCACCTTCCCCGGCAGCGAGATTGACGGGAATGCCTACCAGCTCGATCAATCCAAGATTCTCTCTCGGGAGTGATCTCTCTCTCGGGAGTCCGGAATGAAGGAAGAGGATGAACCCTAAACTCGTCTAAACCCGACCTTATTTAAAATTTCATGCCACTTAGGATGGTGGATTTTACGATTCTACCCTGCCACATCGGATTGGTGTTTTACACCAATCCAGTCAGCCTGTGCGAGAAACATTTTTCTTTTAGCCATTGGGGGTCCGATTCGATCTCATTTCGGGTTATTGGATACTATCGTAATCTTTTTTTTTCTTTTCTTTTTTTTTATAAGTTAAGCCAAGTGGGTGGGAGAATACAACAAAAACCCTTTACAAGTCAAAACCAATAGGTGCGGTTGGGGGCCCTAACTCTCTAGACCAGCATAAAGAGACTGGACTGTCTCTTCCCATTCTTGCCAATTCATCAGCAACCTGGTTTGCTTCCCTGGGAACAAAGGTGAAAATGACATCCTCCACAAGCGCCGCTAAGTAACAGATCCCTTGAAGATAGCTTCTGAACTTCTTCGGCCATCTCATAAACCCATTAACCATATCAATGGCGTCTTTAGAGTCTGATCCTATTACCATTTTCCTAACTCCATCTTTGTGCATCTCTTCCAATCCCCTGTGAATTTCCATTATTTATGCTTCCAATGGTCCTTTCACCTTTACTGGTTCCGCCACAGCCCATGCATGTCTGCCCTATTCATCTCTGCAGGCAATTCCTATTCCTCCCTTGTTCTCCGGAGAGTCGAAGGAGCCATCACATTGAATGGATCTATAACCTGGTCTACTCTCCTCACCTTTACCTCTATGTTTTGTTCTTGATAAGGACTATTCCATTGACATCCAAAGAACCGACTTTGCTACATCAGCTTGACTTTCCTGTGCTCTATCAAACGCCCATTTGTTCCTTGACTTCCAGATCTGCCACAGTGTATAGCCTATCTTTGTTTTTCTCTCCCTTAGCAACTCACCTCCTCTAGATTTTTAGATGATGTCCTTCCATCTTTCCCATCCTGCTATATTCAACATAGTTGGATCTCTTCGGAAGACTTTCTGCCAAACTTCTTTTGCAAATTGACAGTTTAAGAGGAGATAGTCAGGGGACTCCGCTTCTTCTCTAGATCTCGGGCATCGACTATCAGCATATGCACCATCGCTTATCTCGCTGGAGCCTCCAACGTTGCCATCCTCCCAAGTAGAAGCTTCCAGAGGAACGATTTAATGTGAGGTCCAAATGGACCTGACCATACCGCTTTCCAACGGATGTTACTGCTCTGTTCAATGTCCCATCACCTATCTCCGCTATATAGAGTTTCTGTCGCGCTCCGATTCGGAAAACCCATTCGGACCGGGACACGAGGGGGGTTCCTACATCTACTAACATCCAACTGGCGGAAACAGTTACAATAATTAATCAGAGGGCAGAAGTAAATCTAACATCAGAGTTATATAAAGATTTACATATATCAGTCCTCAAGTATAAAAGATATTATAAACCTCAAAAAGTTACATCATCGGTAGTCTCCCGAAAAGCACAGCAGAAGCCATCTTGCTCCTCAAACATGCCCTGATATCGACGCGCCGCTACAGGACGAGCAACTGGGGCCCACAGAAGGAGAGCTGGTACCTGCACCTGCAAATACCGCATCCCATGTAGGAATGAGCAAAAGCTCAGCAGGGTTCTACTCTACGACACGCACAAGGAAGGCAACAACAACTGAATTAACTCTGTGCCAAGTACTGAGGCCTGCCAAGGTCCCCATAAATCCCATCATTAACCCGAAGGGTACATGTCCAAAGTATGTCCCTCCGACAGCCACTATTCAGGGATGGACCGCCTCCGACAATCCCTGACACAGGGTGGACATGACGATACCAGTAAGACACCCCTCTCCAAGCGGGATCTCCACACTTGGCGGAACAACCGTGGTTATGACAACCAACTCTCAGCACTCAAAGCAACAGAGCTAACACGACCTCTAGACTCCAAATCAAAAGCTAAGACTTGCCAGGGAGCCCATAAATCTCAACGAAATCCCCAGGGTTCCTGTCCAAAGTACGTCCCTCTGACATCCACTGTTCAAGGACGGGCCACCTCCGACAATCCCTGACACAGGGTGGACATAACGACACATGTCGGGGTAACGACATCCACCTCTTAGCAATTGATACAGGAGTACAAGGAACAAACCTCAAACATCAGATTAACAGTGCTATAGTCAAACCCTAGGCCTCGCTACCCAGCCTCGGCCCTAGAGCTAGATCCGGGTTACCCGAGAGCCCCGGATCGACGGTCAACCACCGCCCACGCCTAGTCTCACATGCCTCTAATGCAAAAGAAAGCTAGGCAAAACAACAGTATAAACAAGAAACAATCAAGGGCACACCTTCGACCCATTTATACTAAATATTCCCGAGGGTCATGACTCCCTCGGTTAACCACAACGCGATAAAGGGCATACAGTCAGCGCATTTATTCTACACAATCCCGGGAGTCATCACTCTCCCGGTTCAACCACAAAGCGGTAACAGACAACATTGCATAGCAATATCAATAAACATGCCATTAAAGCGGTAAACAAACTATCATGGCAAGCCCCGCGGGCAAAACCGCTAAAACCGCATGCATACGAAGACCCGCGGGCAAAACAGCCTAAAAAACGCATTCTGGTGCACGTTGGATCGATCCAACATACCCATGGATCGATCCGACTTGCCCTTGGATCGATCCGACTTTGAAAACCAAGAAAACCATTCTCTGTCACCCTCAAACACTGTTCCTGGGAAACACTGGATCGATCCAACATACCCATGGATCGATCCAACTTCCACCAGTGAACAGACCATCTTGAGTGCAACTTGAATCGATCCAATATCCAACTCAATCGATCCCAACCGGCCCTCCGACCAACTTTCGACGGCGATCACGGCCGGAAAACCGAACCAAACTTCACCAAACTTGGTAGATCTGATGGTCACGAAGCTACTCATGGCTTCAAAACCGGAAACCATCACTTATGCATGGAGATCTACTCAAAACAAACCCGAATTCGGCGAAAACGACGAAGAACACGAGAAAAATCCAACCAAATCCGAAGGTAGAAACCCTACCTCGACAAGAGCTACTTCAATCCACGAAGCCAAGCCTTGGATCTTCCTAAATCCTCTTAAGATTTCGCCGGATCTGAGCCCAATCGCAGCGGAATCAGAAAAAAGGAGAAATGAAGCATCGCGTCTGCTCTTATACGGACGCTCTAGTTCGAGTTTGATCGATCCAAACTCCTTGGATTGATCCGAACTCCACTGGCGGCCACCACTCCCTAGTGCATCCTAGATGGATCCAAAGTGGAGTTTGAATCGATCCAACCTGCACAGGGAATCAGAATTGGGCCAAACTCAAGCTTAATTATGGATCTTTCGACCCCGGGTCCACTTAACCTTTCTAATCAAACACATACACAATCAAAGTTAGTGTGTGCACACGCGGGTGTGAAACAAACCGACAAGGCGTAATTTACCAAATTGCCCTTGTGGTCAACAACGAGCCACAGGAATAGAGGGACAGGTCCTCACATCCTAAAACCCTTAAAAGAAATCTTGTCCCGAGATTCGATAAAGGTAGGGCTCGGAAACGAAAACAGCGCCTACATGATACTACTAAGCAATAAAAATACCAATAACAGAAACACGAGTTTCCACTCGTCAAAGACCAAAACAAACAACACTCAGCAAAGAGAAACAATCACATTCAACGAAAAAAGAAATCAAGCAAGCAGGGATGCTCTAACCCTAGAACTATCCCAACCCACGCTCAAACTCAACCGAATCCTAATTCTATTCCCTGGGATCTACAACCTATGCTCTGATACCAAGTTGTCGCGCTCTGGCCTGGAAAACCCATCCGGACCGGGACACGAGGGGGGGGTTCCTACATCTACTAACAGGACACCCCTCTCCAAGTGGAGTTCGGATCGGTGAAGACCTGTCCCTCTATTCTTGTGGTTCGTTGTTGACCATAAGGGCAATTTGGTAAATTGCTCCTTGTTGGGTTGTTTCACACCCACGTGTGCACACACTGACCTTGATTATGTATGTATTTGATTAGAAAGGTTAGGTGGACATGGGGTCGAAAGATCTGGAATTGGGCTTGAGTTTGGCCCAATTCTGATTCCCTGTGAAGGTTGGATCGATCCAAACTCCACTTTGGATCGATCCCGGATGCACTAGGGAGTGGTGGCCGCCAGTGGAGTTTGGATCGATTCAAGGTGGAGTTTGGATCGATCCAACTCGAACTAGAGCGTCTGTATAAGAGCGGACGCGATGCTTCCTTTCTCTTTTTTTTCCGATTCCGCTGCGATTGGGCTCAGATCCGGTGAAATCTAGAGAGGATTTAGGAAGATCCAAGGCTTGGCTTCGTGGATTGAAGTAGCTCTTGTCGAGGTAGGGTTTCTACCTACGGATTTGGTTGGGTTTTTCTCGTGTTCTTCGTCGTTTTCGCCGAATTCAGGTTTGTTTTGAGTAGATCTCCATGTATAAGTGATGGTTTTCGGTTTTGAAGTCATGAGTAGTGATGAATAAATTTTATATCTCACAAGTATACGAATCGGTGCAATCAGTATAGTAGCAAGACGAGTATCGTACCCACAGAGATTTGTAGAGATTATTAGAGTAAAACGCTAAAGAACATAAAAGAAAGAAAATATGGAAGGGAAAATAAGAAATATGAAGTCTCGAAAATAGATGATCTAATAACGAAATAAGAAAACGTTGGAAATATGATGGATGAATACTAAGGTTCCAATTTCACCATAACGTCCTCATTCTATGCATTGAATCAATCAAGATTTCAGTTTAATTCCAAGGGCTCGTTCTTCCGGTATGATGATCCGTTCGGCCGCGGTCTTCACCAAGTACCCCCAATTAACCCTAGTTAATGAACCCATAACTAAGTGTTAACCAAGAATCCATTAAGCTCTGAAGAACAATCATGAACCAAGAATACTCTTAGCTTGAACCCGGCCTCGACATAAACTCATTCATTCATAGATCCTGCAAGATTAGGGAATGAACCCTCGCCCAATCTCACATAAAACAATCTATAATACTTTTATTGGCCAGATAAAGGTATTTAAGATCTCAGTTATAATAATGAATGAAACAAGGAAAATAAACTGATAAAATAATCATGATCCAATAACATAGAATGATTCAGTTAGGGCTACATCGGTATCTTAGAAAAGAAACTAGCCACTCATGTTCATCATGAAGACGACAAAAGTGTTCAAAGAAAAATAAAGAAAGAAAGACGAAGAAAACAAAACCCTAACACGGCTTCCTCTCCTCCAGATGCTCTAGAAAAGTCCTCCCAAAAGCCCCCTCAAACCCTAGAAAGAGTCATATTTATAGCCTCAAGTGTATCCACCCTCGGATTAGATCACAATCGTTGATTTTCTTTACTGGGAAAGTCCGATCGATCCTTCTCGGGGCGTTGGATCGATCCGTCTCATTAAACTCTTCGATTTCTAGTTACGCCCGAGTCCGATCGATCGAACTATTGGCACTGGATCGATCGGATGCATAAGAATCCACCTTCTCTGGCTATTTTTGAGTCCGATCGATCGAACTTTAGGTGTCCGATCGATTTGGCTCATAAAAATCTGCAATTTCTGACATTTCCCGAGTCCGATCGATTCGATCTGGCTCAGTAGGAGTGATGGTTCAATCGATCGGACCATGTTCAGCCAAAAAATACATGTTCTGTCACGATTCTGCATAGTCCGATCGATCCTTCTCTGGGTGTCGGATCGCTCGGACGTTCCAGTGTATTACTGTTCTGCCATCCAGACTGCGTCATCGGTACAAAAATTGCCGTAACTTCCTCTAGGAAACTCGGAATCACAAACCGTAAAATTCTCCAGAATCTAGACTTCAAGAGCTTTCCAACCATATGTGGTACATCATCTGGTTCTTCATGAGCAGGTACAGATTAATTTTTGAAGTTGATCCATATACTCTTTTCAGCTTCTTTTAGCTCCAATTTCCTGCATTTTCCAAACAACTATGTGAAGCAACATATAGATATAAAAATAGTAGTAAAGATGTTGATTAAGGATAATAATCTAGCAATTGAGATGGTTATAAGGTTGTTCAGAGTGCACTTTCATGCACTCATCACACCCCCCAACCAGCTTATTGCTAGTCTCTAGCAATTTTAAGCGCATAAAATATATTAAGCACACCAACGGTTCAAGGATGTAGACAAGCATGGTAAAAGTTCTGCCTTATCAAGTCAATAATGTTGTACACCGTACAGAGCACGAAAACTTCTAATACTCATACACATACTACCAACATATGAAATCAACTTCTACACTTCAAACATGCTAACACCATCCAGAAGAACACATGTGACGTGATAAATAAATGTTACGTACAGAAGCAACTTCTACCCACCATTAGTCCAAACAAGCTACTATCTTCATGACCAATCATCCAACCCTCGCACTTTAAGTACAACATGCTCTTTTTTTGTTTTTTTTCTTTTTTTTTTCTTTTTCAACTATCAGACATTTTGCCTTTTTACGCGAGCACTCTCCGCTTCTTGAGGCGCAGAGACCCGGTTACTTAACAAAACACTGAGTTGTTTTTTTTTAGCTATTAGTGGTTCTACCTTTTTACGCGAGCTCCCCGCTTCCTGAGGCAAGAACACCCGGTTACTCAGTAGATCACCTAATAAGTGTTAAGGCACAGCTTAATCAAGCTCCAGAACTTTTTCTCTTTTTTTTTTTCTGCATGCAATACTCAACACTAGCTAATGCTGAAATCATGGTCTAGATTGACAATAGCATGCTCAATTCTTTTCTTGTGAACTTAGATCAGCACGCAGAACATTACTAGCTAGATAGTTAACAATATCCGCATACCAGGGCTCTTTACCATTCACAGAAAATAGTTGTTCATCGGGAAAGCATTCTTGGATGGGTTGTACATCCTTAGGGCCGGCCATGTGTTCCTGTCGTGACAAGTGATCTGCCACTACATTATCGCTCCCTTTCTTATCCCTTATTTCCAAATCGAACTCTTGCAGCAGTAGGATCCACCTGATTAACCTTGGCTTGGTATCCTTTTTGGTTAGTAGATATTTCAATGCTGTATGATCTGAATAAATAATAACTTTAGATCCAATCAAATAAGAGCGAAATTTCTCCAATGCAAAAACAACAGCAAGTAATTCTTTTTCAGTAGTGGAGTAATTTATTTGAGCATCATTGAGTGTACGACTTGCATAATAAATAGCATGAGAGACCTTATTTACCTTTTGTCCTAAAACAGCCCCTATAGCATAATCAGAAGCATCGCACATTATTTCAAAGGGCAACGACCAATCAGGAGGCATAATAATTGGTGCAGTAATCAATTTCTCTTTCAAAGTATTGAAAGCATCAAGACAAGCTTTACTAAACTTAAACTCACTATCTTTGGCCAATAAATCACACAAAGGTCGTGCAATTTTAGAAAAATCTCTAATGAATATGCGATAAAATCCTGCATGGCCCAAAAAACTCCGCACACCTTTCACAGAAGTAGGGGGCGGTAATTTTTCAATCAAATCTATTTTTGCTTTATCTACTCCAATACCTTTACTAGAAATAGCATGTCCCAACACAATACCTTGCCTTACCATGAAGTGACTCTTCTCCCAGCTCAATGTCAAATTTGTCTCTTCACATCTTTTAAGCACCAAGGTTAGGTGTGCAAAGCAATTGTCAAAAGAATTTCCAAATACAGAAAAATCATCCATGAATACCTCGACAAACCTTTCTATCATGTCGGAGAAAATCGATATCATGCATCTTTGAAAGGTGGCAGGTGCATTGCACAATCCGAACGGCATCCTTCTGTATGCGAATGTTCCAAATGGACAGGTGAAAGTTGTCTTCTCTTGGTCCTCTGGGGCGATAACAATTTGATTATAACCTGAAAATCCATCAAGAAAACAATAAAATGAGTGACCAGCTAAGCGTTCAAGCATTTGATCAATAAAAGGTAAAGGAAAGTGGTCCTTTTTAGTAGCCGCATTAAGCTTGCGATAATCGATGCAAACACGCCATCCAGTAGTCATCCTCGTGGGTATGAGCTCATTGTTCTCATTCCTCACAACTGTTATCCCTGATTTCTTAGGCACCACGTGAACTGGACTTACCCATTTGCTGTCAGAAATAGGATATATCACGCCAACATCGAGCAACTTAAGGATCTCTTCCCGAACAACGTCTTTCATATTTGGGTTGAGGCGACGCTGGGCGTCCCGTATAGGTTTGGCATCTTCTTCCAAAATAATGCGGTGCATGCACATAGTAGGACTTACTCCTTTAATGTCTGCAATTGTCCATCCTATTGCAGTTTTATGCTCCCTAAGAACTCTCAACAATTTTTCCTCTTCCAATGGAGTAATGTCATAAGCAATAATCACAGGAAGGGTTTCATTCTCACCAAGATATGCATATTTCAAATTATTAGGCAGAGGTTTTAACTCAAGCTTTGGTGGGGAAACTATTGATGAAACCATTTTAGAATAAGATTTGTTTAGCATGTCTAACCGAGATTCATCAGGGAAACATGGCTGTAATGCCTCAAGGGCTGCTATAACCTCCTTTGCTCCCTCGTAATTCTGCAACTCCTCATTTTCCATCGTCAATGCCGCTTCCAAATTTGTCTTCACTTGCTCCTGCATGAAACTAGAAAACACCAATGAGTCTAAAACATCTATTGAGAAACAATCAAAAGAGTTTGAAGGATAGGACATATGTCGCGCCCCGACCCACAGAGCGCAACCGGGCCGGGGACGCGAGGGGGAAACCACCTACAACTACAGCCTCAACTGGCGGAAACAGTTGAGACTAAAGCCCAGCTGACGGAAACAGCTGCACGGCACAGAGAAAGAGCGAAAGCAAGCTAACTAAACAACTATTAACATTTATTACAAACCAGCAATAAAAAGTTAACAGGGTTTAGTACAACAGCTACAAGGGATCACAATCCCCAAAAAGAAAACCACAACACCCACCGGGGTCTCCGCGAACGCACAGACGAGCCCATCCTGACCCTCAGACATGGTCAGGATCCGGAGCGCTGCCTCGAGACGACCGAGGGGGTAACACTGGAACAGAGCGGCCACCTGCACATGCAACAAACACAGTCCAGGTAGGCATGAGCAACAGCTCAGCAGGGTCCTACTCTACAACTCCCACAAACAAGGGTAAAGCAACCGGACACACTCTGATGCCAAGTACCGAGGCTTGCCAAGGATCCCACAATCCCATCAATAACCCGAAGGGTTCCTGTCCTAGGTGCGTATCTCTGATAACGCCACTGCTCAGGGGTGGGCAACTCCGACATTCCCTGACGCAAGGTGGACACGACGCAACCAGTAGGACCCCCTTCTCCAAGCGAGATCTCCGCACTTGGCGGAACAACCGAAGTTAAGACTACCATCACTCGGTACTCCAAGCAGCAGAGTCAACACCCACCCAACCTACCCTAGCATGCCTAATGCACAGGAAAACAGGGCAGGATAGATATGATAAAGCTGTAAACAACCAACACAGCAAGGGCACACCTTCGGCCCATTTATACTAAACACTCCCGAGGGTCATGACTCCTTCGGTTCACCACAAAGCGGTAAGGGAATACTGTCAGCCCATTTATTCTACACAACCCGAGAGACATCACTCTCTCGGTTCAACCACAAAGCGGTAAGCATTTATGCACGATCCATGACAGAACAAGCCCCGAGGGTAAAACCGTAAAAACCACTCGCATGCGAAGCCCCGCGGGCAAAACAGCACTTAAAGCAAGTAAAACCCTCTCTGCACTGAAGGAGATCGATCTCCTATAGCATGGAGATCGATCTTCCTCGAGGCTAGAAGCACCCGTCCTGGTCACCCCCAACAAGATCGATCTCCACCCATATGAAGATCGATCTTTTAGGTAACCCACGACGCACAGGCGCCAGCCGCCAAGAGATCGATCTTTCTCCCAGGGAAATCGCTCTCACTCGGGCGGGTTGGGCCACCCCGACCAAGATCGATCTCTTCCCAAGAGATCGATCATGATTGGGTTTACGCCGGCGGCCGGACGGCGAGGAAATACTGCCGGAAACCGCCACCATACCTCACCATACTAGGTGGGATGGTAGAACTCAGTGCCACGAAGCTACTCAAGGCTCCCAAACCAAAAATCAACATCAATACACGGAGATCTAAGGAAAACAAAAATCCGGATTTAAAACCCTCAAACAGCCGGAGTTTTAGAAGAAGAACTCTACCTCTTCAACGCAGCTTCGATCCACAAGTCCTACCCCAGGACCTTCCTCGCCTTGCCACGAAGCCAACGAGCCTTCAAGCTCCCGGAGAGGTGGCCGGAGGAGGAAGAACGGCGAGCGAAAGCTCTCAGCCGGAACAGGGGAAAACAGAGCCGCGAGGAAGAAGAAGAGAAGAAGAAGAAGAAAGGAAGAGGGAAAGGGGCGGGTAAGGCCGGGGGAAAGCCGGCTAAAGCGGGGAAAAGCTGGGGGAGGGGAGGGAAAGTCTTCCCTCCCCTGACAGGGGAAGCGACGGCCACCGCGGTGGCCGTCCTTCGAAAGCCACCGACAGAGACTTCCAGACACAGGGAGATCGATCTTCATGGACATGGAGATCGATCTTCCTCGCCCAGAACGGCGACCACTAGACACAGAGAGATCGATCTTCATGGCCATGGAGATCGATCTCCCTTGCCCAAAACGGCAACCTTGGGCTGAGCCACAAGCCCAAGCACAGGACTACCGAACCAGGGTCCACCTAACCTTTCTAACAACACAAGCACCAAATAAGGTCTGTGTGTGCACACCCAGTGCGAAACGACCACCAAGGCGCAATTTCCCAAATTGCCCTTGGGGGCAAACAGCAAGCCACAGGGATGGAGGGGCATGTCCTCACAACATAGATTCAAAAACTTTAAATTCAACAGTTTCACCTAAAACTGTCATGCTGAGCTTACCATCCTGCACATTTATCATAGTCTTGGCTGTGGCCATAAATGCACGTCCCAACAAAATTGGTAAATTCCTATCATGTAAGGGCGCATCATCCATATCCAATATCACAAAATCAGCAGGGATAATTAATTTATCAACTTGTACTAAAATGTCTTCTACAATGCCTAATGGATATTTAATTGAACGATCTGCAAGTTGTAGAGACATTGTAGTAGGTTTTAATTCACCCACACCTAACTGAAGAAAAACAGAGTAAGGCATCAAATTAACACTGGCTCCTAAATCAAGCATTGCCTCTCCTATCTTTATATCACCAACAGTAATAGTAATGTTAAAACTCCCTGGATCCTTAAGATTGGGTGGGAGCTTCCTTTGTAGAACCACGCTTATCGTCTCTGAAACCATCATTTTTTCATGAGGTTCATACTTACGCTTAAAAGTACTTAGTTCTTTGAAGAACTTTGGAAATGCTGGCATGTTCCTGATCACATCGAGTATTGGTAAGTTCACATTAACCTTAGATAAAATATCATAAATTTCAGAATATGACTTATCCATTTTGGCTTTCTTTAGGCGGCCTGGAAAAGGAACCGGCGGCACATATGGTGGAGGAGAGTTGTGAGAAACCTCCGGAATTGAATTTGCTCTCTTTCCATGCTCAAAAGCAGATGTGGCCGGTGGTGGCCCTTTTGAGCATTCCTCCGTTTCAACTTCCTCACTTGCATCATCATTACACTCATCAACAACTTTAGCATTAATCTTATTATCAATAATTTTACCTGAACGAAGAACTGTAACTGCTTTCGCTTGCTCAGGTTGGCTTAGGAATTTGCCTGGGACGTGGGCTCGTACAGCATCAGCAAGCTGTCCCACTTGAACTTCCAACTTCCCAACGGATGCTGCAACGTTCTTCAGTACCGCATCATGTTGAGCAATGGCTGCATCTTGTTGAGCAATGGCTGAATCTTGTTTTTCCATCTTTAAATCTATTTTTTGCATAAAAGCTAACATAGTCGCTTCCAAAGACGACTTAACATGTGGGTTAGACTGATTAGCAGTAGGCATACTAGCATTAGCAGTATTTTTCCATGAAAAATTTGGATGCTCCCTCCAACCAGGATTGTAAGTATTTGCATAAGGGTCAAATCTAGGTCTCGGGTTATAAGCATTCATCAAATTAGCTTGTTCTTGCACATATTCAGGAAATTCTCTACCAGAAGGACATGAGTCAAACCTATGACCAACAACATTGCAAATTGAACAAACCTCGACCGGTTTTGCTTGTATAGACATCATAGCGTCTATCTTCTTGTTAAGGGCTACAATCTGCCTTGCCGTGTCGTCGTTCTGGTTCAGCTCATAGATGCCTCTCGCCTTATTGCTTGTGTCTCTCTGCTGCGAGTTAGATCCTAGCATCTCATAGATTTCATATGCCTCCGGTGGTGTCCTTTTGAACATCGCTCCACCTGCAGCATTATCTGCCATAGTCTGACAAGAAAGATTTAGTCCATCATAAAAATATTGCATCTGATTTTCTAAAGAATAATTATGATGTGGACATTGCATCAAAAGCATCTTAAATCTATCCCATGCTTCATGGAATGGTTCTCCATAAGCTTGCTGAAAATTTGGAATTTGCCTTCTTAAGTTAGTAGTCATGGCATAAGAATAAAATTTACTAACAAACTTGTTATAAATTGCATCCCAAGTAGTGAGTGATCCAGGAGGCAACGACATCAACCATCTCTTCGCTTTATCCTTCAGGGTATAAGGAAAACATCGCATCCTCAAGTGATCTTCAGTAATGCCACCTAGAGGAAAAGTCTGAATAGTAGCATAATAATCTTTCACAAACGTTAGTGCATCTTCAGAAGGTAAACCATGAAATTCAGGAAGCATAGAAAAATGTAGATTTTTAAGTTCATAATTTCTAGCCTCAGCAGGTAACGCAATACACGAAGGTGAGGTAGAAATAGTAGGCCTCACGTACTCCTCCAAAGGACGTACATTGTTATTAAGCTCCATCTCCTCTGGTTCCTCCTCTTGAACTCCTAGATCTAATGTGGACAAGCTGTCTTTGTGAGATCTCTTCTTCCAACCAATTTGATCTACTTTATCGTTCAAGGGAATCAACTTTCCTTTTCGTGATCAGCGACCTTGCATTCACTACTAACAAACTCTAATCAAATCCCCGGCAATGGCGCCAAAAACTTGATGAATAAATTTTATATCTCGCAAGTATACGAATTGGTGCAATCAGTATAGTAGCAAGACGAGTATCGTACCCACAGAGATTTGTAGAGATTATTAGAGTAAAACGCTAAAGAATAGAAAAGAAAGAAAATATGGAAGGGAAAATAAGAAATATGGAGTCTCGAAAATAGATGATCTAATAACGAAATAAGAAAACGTTGGAAATATGATGGATGAATACTAAGGTTCCGATTTCACCATAACATCCTCATTCTATGCATTGAATCAATCAAGATTTCAGTTTAATTCCAAGGGCTCGTTCTTCCGGTATGATGATCCGTTCGGCCGCGGTCTTCACCAAGTACCCCCAATTAACCCTAGTTAATGAACCCATAACTAAGTGTTAACCAAGAATCCATTAAGCTCTGAAGAACAATCATGAACGAAGAATACTCTTAGCTTGAACCCGGCCTCGACATAAACTCATTCATTCATAGATCCTGCAAGATTAGGGAATGAAACCTCGCCCAATCTCACATAAAACAATCTATAATACTTTTATTGGCCAGATAAAGGTATTTAAGATCTCAGTTATAATAATGAATGAAACAAGGAAAATAAACTGATAAAATAATCATGATCCAATAACATAGAATGATTCAGTTAGGGCTACATCGGTACCTTAGAAAAGAAACTAGCCACTCATGTTCATCATGAAGACGACAAAAGTGTTCAAAGAAAAATAAAGAAAGAAAGACGAAGAAAACAAAACCCTAACACGGCTTCCTCTCCTCCAGATGCTCCAGAAAAGTCCTCCCAAAAGCCCCCTCAAACCCTAGAAAGAGTCCTATTTATAGCCTCAAGTGTATCCACCGTCGGATTAGATCACAATCGTTGATTTTCTTTACTGGGAAAGTCCGATCGATCCTTCTCGGGGCGTTGGATCGATCAGTCTCATTAAACTCTTCGATTTCTAGTTACGCCCAAGTCCGATCGATTGAACTATAGGCGTTGGATCGATCAGATGCATAAGAATCCACCTTCTCTGGCTATTTTTGAGTCCGATCGATCGAACTTTAGGTGTCCGATCGATTTGGCTCATAAAAATCTGCAATTTCTGACATTTCCCGAGTCCGATCGATCCAACTCTAGGAGTCGGATCAATCTGGCTCAGTAGGAGTGATGGTTCGATCGATCGGACCATGTTCAGTCAAAAAATACATGTTCTGTCACGATTCTGCATAGTCCGATCGATCCTTCTCTGGGTGTCGGATCGCTCGGACATTCCAGCGTATTAATGTTCTGCTATCCAGACTGCGCCATCGGTACTAAAATTGCCATAACTTCCTCTAGGAAACTCGGAATCACAAACGGTAAAATTCTCCAGAATCTAGACTTCAAGAGCTTTCCAACCATATATGGCACATCATCTGGTTCTTCATGAGCAGGTACAGATTAATTTTTGAAGTTGATCCATATACTCTTTTCAGCTTCTTTTAGCTCCAATTTCCTGCATTTTCCAAGCAACTATGTGAAGCAACATATAGATATAAAAATAGTAGTAAAGATGTTGATTAAGGATAATAATCTAGCAATTGAGATGGTTATAAGGTTGTTCAGAGTGCACTTTCATGCACTCATCAAGTAGCTTCGTGAGCATCAGATCTACCAACCCACCAAGTTTTGTGAAGTTTGGTTTGGTTTTCCGGCCGTGATCGCCGTCGAAAGTTGGCCAGAGGGCCGGTTGGGATCGATCCAAGTTGCACTCAAGATGGTATGTTCACTAGTGGAAGTTGGATCGATCCATGGGTATGTTGGATCGATTCAGTGTTTCCCAGGAACAGTGTTTGAGTGTGACAGAGAATGGTTTTCTTGGTTTTCAAAGTCGGATCGATCCAAGGGCAAGTCGGATCGATCCATGGGTATGTTGGATCGATCCAACGTGCACCAGAATGCGTTTTTTAGGCTGTTTTACCCGCGGGGCTTCGTATGTATGCGGTTTTAGCGGTTTTGCCCGCGGGGCTTGCCATGATAGTTTGTTTACCGCTTTAATGGCATGTTTATTGATATTACTATACAATGTTGTCTGTTATCGCTTTGTGGTTGAACCGGGAGAGTGATGACTCCCGGGATTGTGTAGAATAAATGAGCTGACTGTATGTCCTTTATTGCATTGTCGTTAACCGAGGGAGTCATGACCCTCGGGAAAGTTTAGTATAAATTGGCTGAAGGTGTGTCGTTGATTGTTGCCTATTTATACTGTTGTTTTGCCTAGCTTTCTTGTGCATTAGAGGCATGTGAGGCTAGGCGTGGGTGGTGGTTGACCGCCGATCTGAGGCTCTCGGGTAGCCCGGATCTAGCTCTAGGGCCGAGGCTGGGTAGCGAGGCCTAGGGTTTGACTGTAGCACTGTTAATCTGATGTTTGTGGTTTGTTCCTTGTACTTCTGTATCAATTGCTAACAGGTGGAGGTCGTTACCCCGACATGTGTCGTCATGTCCACCCTATGTCAGGGATTGTCGGAGGTGGCCCGTCCTTGAACAGTGGCTGTCGGAGGGACGTACTTTGGATAGGAACCCTGGGGGTATCGTTGGGATTTATGGGCTCCCTGGCAAGTCTTAGCTTTTGATTTGGAGTCTAGAGGTCGTGTTAGCTCTGTTGCTTTGAGTGCTGAGAGTTGGTTGTCATAACCACGGTTGTTCCGTCAAGTGTGAAAATCCCGCTTGGAGAGGGGTGTCCTACTGGTATCGTCATGTCCACCCTGTGTCAGGGATTGTCGGAGGTGATCCATCCCTGAATAGTGGCTGTCGGAGGGACATACTTTGGACAGGTACCCTTCGGGTTAATGACGAGATTTATGGGGTCCTTGGTAGGCCTCAGTACTTGGCACAGAGTTAGTTCAGTTGTTGTTGCCTTCCTTGTGCGCGTCGTAGAGTAGAACCCTGCTGAGCTTTTGCTCATTCCTACCTGGGATGCGGTATTTGCAGGTGCAGGTACCAGCTCTCCTTCTGTGGGCCCCAGTTGCTCGTCCTGTGGCGGCGCGTCGACATCAGGGCATGTTTGAGGAGCAAGATGGCTTCTGCTGTGCTTTTCGGGAGACTACCGATGATGTAACTTTTTGAGGTTTATAATATCTTTTGTACTTGAGGACTGATATATGTAAATCTTGATATAACTCTGATGTTAGATTTACTTCTGCCCTCTGATTGATTATTGTAACTGTTTCCGCCAGTTGGATGTTAGTAGATGGGTTTTCCGGGTCGGGGCGCGACAGTTTCATATGCTGACTTGGAATTTATTTGCCCAGATCTGTCACAAGTCCACACCACTCTGTCTCCGTCATTACACATATCCACATTGATACTAAGGACTTCCGAGGCCATTGGTTCAGGGAATTACTTCCTCACCAACAGTGATCTCCATCTACCTTCCCTGGTAATTAGTTTCCCTACCTGCTTGCATCTAGCCACCATCTCAACATTGAATGGGGCCGGCTTCATACACAAGGGAAGGTTTGAAATCCAGCATTCTTTATTGATGTTGATCTTACTCTTCAAGGCTGGAGTCCATTTGAGATCATTTCGTAACAGAGGCCCTACTTTGCTCAATTCTCTCCAGGCTTGTGATGACTATTTACTGAGGGAAGAAGGCGGTACAACACCTCTCCAATTATATTTGGCTCAAATCACCTCTTTCCATAGAGAAATTCTTCTAGGGAGAACTTTCTCCACTCTCAGGCATCGCAATGCTTTTTGCCATACTCATAGGTTCCTGAGTCCTAGCCCACCATCTTCTTTCTCTAGACACGTCTTCTCCCAGCTTACCTGACTTCTTCCCTACCCACAAGAAGGCTTTGCACATCCTCTCAATCGTCCTTAAAACGAGCTTCGGGATATCCGTCGCCATCATGGTATGAACTGGAATTGCTTGTAGGACGCTCTTCACCAGCACCAAACGCCCCGGGAATGCTAAGCGAGCATTTTCCCATTTTGTTAACTTTGCTGCCACTTTCTCTATTAATCTTGCAAAATCCTTGGCTCGAAGCCTCGCACCATTGACTGGGACACCCAAGTAGCGCCATGGTTCTCTTGTTTCCACCATTCGGAGTCTCCTGCAAATCCTCCTTCTTCTGTCTTCTCCCAAGGAACTGTACAGCTTTACACTCGATTTTAATGGGATGAGCTCCATTCCTGAGTACTCTTTATGTGCTGCGAAGATTCTTAGTATCTTCTGAGCCTCCAATAATGACGCCTCTGTTACTATTAGGCAATCATCAGCGTGTAACAAAAGTGTGACTTTGATCACCATGTTGGGGAAGGAGATGCCCACCAATCCGTTATTCTCCACATTAAGGATGCATGAGAGAGCTATATGTCCAAGTACAAATAGAAAGGGGGACAAGGGGTCACCTTGTCGGATACCTCTTTGGGGAATTACTCTGCCTCTAATCTGGGCGTTGATAATGAAGGCAAACCTTGGAGTGGTGACGCACCTCATGGTCCAGTTTATCCATTTCTGAGGGAAGCCCAAAAGCACCATGGTTTTTTCTAAGGAATTCCACCTGACGCTGTCATATGCCGCTTTGATGTCCAGCTTCAAGGCCATAAGAGGTTTCGTTCTTGGAGAGTACTCCACCGAGTGGAGGATTTCCTATGCAATAGCAACATTATCATGTAGACTTCTACCTTCAACAAATGTCGATTGCTCCGGGCTTGCGATTTCAGGGAGAATCCGCTTCAATCTCTACGCCATAACAGTAGCAACAATCTTTTTATATGACATTACAGAGGGCAATGGGCCTAAAATCATTCACCTTTCTTGGGTTTTCACATTTTGGAACCAGGTTCACAAGAGTTTCATTCCAAGAGGAGGGCATCTTCAATTCTCTGAAAAACAGTAGCATTAGCTTGGATATATCCTCTCCAACTATCTCCCAATATGCTTGATAAAATTCGATTGTCATACCATCCGGTCCCGGAGGCTTATCTGTTCCCATCGTTTTCACCACCTTGGCAATTTCTTCCGTAGTGACATCTTGAACAAGCAGCTGAGCTGAACCTTCTTGTAATCTTGGCATCCCCTCATAGCTAAGTTCTGGGTCCTCAGTACCCGGGTCCCTCCATAGCGGCGCATAGTGTCTTGCGAAAGCCTTGCCCATCTCTTTCTTCGATTCAATAATGCGCCCATCCTCTAGTTGTAATTCCTGCAGCTTTGTTTTAGATCCTCTAGACCTGTACATGGCGTGAAAGAAAGAAGAATTAGTATCGCCCATCTGTAGCCATTTCAGTCTATTGGACTGGGCACAACCAATATCCTGTCTTCTCCTTAAAGCTTCCATCAGGTTCTCCAGGCTCTTCATTTGTTGTTGTTGTACATATGAGATTCCCTCTTCCTCCAACCAATAGAGAGTTTCTAGGCTGCCTTCTATCTTCTCGATCCGCCTGCCCAATCCATCCTCGCCATTGTGTTCCCAACCTTTCACAATATTCTTCACTTCTTTCATTCTTCTATGGTACTTATAATTGTCAGAACCTCTTCGTAGTCTATTCCATACTCTTCTAACATCCTCATCCAATGCTGGTGTGTGGCTCCAATGACTTCTCAACCGGAAAAGACCTAGGCCTTTACTCTCCACCCTCTGAGGAACACCCACCAACAATGGGCAGTGATCGGAAGCAACACGAGGCAGGTGTCTCACTGTTGTCTCTGGGAAAGAATCTTTCTATTTAGCATTGCATAGAGCTCTATCCAGTCTCTCAAGGATTCTCGCTTCGCCGATTCTTTGATTGCACCAAGTATAAGTAGTACCCACACATCTCATATCATAAAACTCATTAAGAGCAATACATTCAATGAAGTCCATTACACCTGAATTGAATTCAAAAGGTTTTCCACCGCTTTTTTCCTCCTGGGAGGTAATTACATTCCAATCGCCTATCAATAAATGAGGAACACCAATTCCTTTCAGCTGTGTCAAGGACTCCCAAAGGGCTCTCCTTTCTCTTGCCTTTCTTGCTGCATAGATAGCCGATAGAGCCCATTGTTCCTCCTCCTTTGGAGTTATCAAAGCATGGATTACTTGTGAATTCATAGTAATGAAGGAAAATTGACCATAGTTAGGTTTCCACACAATTAGGATACCCCCTACTGATCCCTGCGCAGGGAGAAGACAAAATTGGAGCTCTCCACCCAGCTGGTGAACAAAATCTTGGAGCTTGTTAGAATGAATAGGCCCATCCAACAAACAGAGGACCTCGAGTCCTCTATCTCGGAATAAGCACATCCAACAAACAGAGGACCTCCAGTCCTCTAACCCAGCTAGGTGGGCTTGGGATCGAAAGATCCAAGCTCGGGTGCGCAGAAGCTTGTTTTTGGGCAGCTGGCGGCCCGTGTGCGATCGGTCGCTCCCGGGAGCGACCGGTCGGACCTGTGTGCGATCGATCACTCCTTGGATCGGATCTGTGTCGGTGGTCAGTGCGGCCGACGTGTCCGGATAAGAACATGAACCGACTTAACCCGGTCCAGTCCGATCGATCGATCGGACTCGAGCCTATAAGTAGCCCGAGACCTCCTCTGTTTTTCCGGTTTGTTTCCCTTCTCCTTCTTCCCCTCCGTTCTCCCTCCTCCAGCCATCGTTTTGAGTGCTTGAGGGCTCGTTGGATTCGTGGCAGTGAGAGGAATATTCTTGGCTTAATTTGAAGCCGATTTGGTGCTCGTACCGCGGGGATTCAGTCGAGGTTTGCGTGTCGGGTAGGTTTCTACCTACTTGAGTTTGTTTAGGGGTTTTTTCTTAATCTAGCCAGTAGATCTAGGTGTTCTTGGTGTTGTTGTGTGCCTATTGATTTTAGTGGGTTTTTAACATGTTTAAACTCAGATTTTTCCGGTTTCTCTGTTCTTGAAGAACGTCCGGTTTACGGCGTGTTTTCCGGTCTGTACATGCATGATCTTGATTTATGATGAACATGAGAGTTGTAGATCTTTGAGTCTACTCTCATACCCAACATTTTTCATAAATTTATGATTTTCCTATGAATTTGGATGATTTTCCTACGGATGGGCTGCGTTGCAACAATTAGAGGTAATTAGTGAGATTAATGGTTCTGATTAGTGTTTTTCGGGCAATCGAGCTGTCGGATGTTTCTCGGCTTTGGATATGTTGATCCCAGTATCTTTTCCTACGTTTTCCTAAGTTGGATCTTGAATCCGACGTCATTTGGATGTCGGATCGACGAGGTCGCTTAGCCTCTAATTAGAGGATCTTGATGATTTAAATAATATTATATGTTCAAAACATATAATATAATATTATATGTTCATCTGAGTTTTCGGGGTTGCTTCACGTTGAAGGGGTCCATGATTGACGGTCGCAGTACCGTCGTAATGCCGGGAACCGCTGCGAATTGGCTGGCAGCGGTCGGTAATATCGCTGCAGCGATTCAGTTGGACTTGTGTGTTCTTTTATCATACTGTTGCATTCTTTCTTCTTACCTGCACATGATCATAGCATGCATTCTATTTGTGTATTAGATGCATAAGGATAGGGCGTGTGTGATGGGTTGATCGTCGATCCGAGGCTTTCGGGTAGCTCGGATTTAGCTCTAGGACTATAATATTATATTTTTTTGCTGTTCATTAGCGGTTTTGGGAATGTTTAGTATTAATGGGCCGAAGGTGTGCCCTTGTTTGATGCATGTTTATCATGCTTTATATCTGCTTGTTCTCATGTGCATTAGAGGCATGTTAGGCTAAGGCGTGGGTTTGGGGTTGTCCCTAGTACTCCAGTATCAATGGCTAGGTGGTTGTCGTTACCCGACTTGGGTTGCCCTGCTTGGTAACCAGCATGGGGACGGGTGTCCTACATGGGCTGAGGTTCTCCCTGTTGAGGCGGGAGAGGTTTGCATGGGTAGGAACCCTGAGGGGGGTAACGATGGGACGTGTGGGCTCCCTGTTTGGACTTAGCCTTTGATGTGGAGTTTAGGGGTCACGTTAACTCTGTTGCTTTGAGTGCTGAGAGATGGTTGGTGTAACCACGGTTGTTCCGTCAAATGTGGAGATCCCGCTTGGAGAAGGGTGTCCTACTGGTAGCGCCATGTCCACCCTGTGTCAGGGATTGTCGGAGGTAGTCCACCCCTGAACAGCGGCCGTCGGAGGGACGTACTTTGGATAGGTACCCTTCGGGTTATTGACGGGATTTATGGGGTCCTTGGCAGGCCTCAGTGCTTGGCACAGAGTTAGTACGGTTGGAGTCGCCTTCCTTGTGTGTGTCGTAGACTAAAACCCTGCTGAGATTTTGCTCATTCCTACCTGGACCGTGGTGTTTGCAGGTGCAGGTATCAGCGCTTCTCTGGTGGGCCCCCGTTGTTCGTCCTGCGGCAGCGCCTCGCCGTCCGACCATGTTTGAGGGCCAGGACGGCTTCTACTGTGTTTTTGCGGAAACCTCAGATGATGTAATTTTGTATAACTCTGATTTATGTAAATATTGTTATAGATATATAGTTTTGGTTTAGTAATTGTTAGATTACTTGTCCTTTGTTTATTCTTGTATCTATTCCGCCAGCTTGTTGTCAGTAGATGTAGGATCTTCCCCCTCGTGTCCCGGTCAGGATGGGTTTTCTGGGTCGGGGTGCGACAACTTGGTATCAGAGCCGGTTCCCAGCCAGAAATTGTGCCAGCGAGGACGCTGGGTGTCACGCCCCGATCCAGAAAACCCATCTAGATCGAGACGTGAAACACTTAAACCTGTTTACATCATCAAATGGCGCACCAAGATATAACTGCTATGAATTTAAACAATTTAATTCCTCAAGTTCTTAAAAATTTTGGCAGAATCCCCTTTATAATTACAACACAAGAAACCTGTACATTTTACAATTTTACAATTTCAACATTCTCACATTCCTCAACATTTATATCTAAGAATATTAAAATATTTCTCAAATACAACTGAATTAATAATCTTACAATTATATCCTTGAATACATCAATTAATACATCAATTTGTACATCATTGACTAAAACTGTAAATTATATGTTGACGAACTCCCCAACGCTCCAAGTCCTCGATCACCTCGAAATACCGCGCCATCTTCTAAAGGAACACCTGAAAGAAGGAACTGCATCGACCTGCATCGCCGATGCAGCCCAGGTAGGGTGAGCAACAATGCCCAGTAGGGTTCTACTCTACGTCGCACAGAAAGGAAGGGAAAACTACAACTGTGTCGTTCTCCGCCTAAGTCTAAGGAATGCCAAGGGTCCTATAACCCTATCGATGTCCCAAGGGCTCCCGTCATGAACCTCTCTCTTAAACATGTTACCAAGATCACCCTAAGCACCAACAGGGGAACGGTACCATGCGGAATCACCCTTACCCAAGAACAAACGAGAGGAAACAAAGACTGTGGGCTCCTGTCCAGGTACCACCTGCCCAGTCATACCATCTCTCGCGGGGACACACATGTCAGGGAATGCATCGACAACCATCCTTAGCACTTGGCCTTGGAGACCGACACGACCTCTACACCTCAAATATAAATATATAATCCATAGTCGACTATAGCAATAACCTCAAATGATATCCAACATAATCATTGATGACAATCACGTCCTAATCCTCGACTACCCAAACCCCGGTCCTAAGGCTAGATCCGGGCTACTCGAGAACTCCGGATCGGCGATCGAATCCATCGCCTACCACCTAACCTTAATGCTTCTAATGCATACAACATGCATGAGTCTATACAAGCAACTAGGCCTAGGTGTCTCTACATGCCAAATCATCATTCAATTGTCCAGTAGCTTATACAGAGCCAAACCCGGTTCTGAGGAATTCCAGCAACACAACGGTGCTATAGCAAAGCCGTGGCTAGAAGCCGGTATCAACAAGCCAAAAGGCTACAATACACCAAGACACATCACTCACAGAGAAAGAATAAGAAAAACGGGGCACACTGTCGGCCCTAGGCTTACATGAGATTAGGATGCACAATTGAGACCATTTATATGAAACTACAATAACTGATTACCATGCAGTAAGCCAACATAGAGCTATCCAACTCCGGGATTTGATCATACTTATAGTTAACGATTAATCAATGAAAACCACCATGACTGACACATAAAGAAAACTTCAGCTACTAGGATATTCAATCAACAGAAACATGATCGAACTAGAGCATCCACTTAAATGGAGCATCTGAAGCCAAACGAGCATGGTAGAGGAATATCCAAACTTAACGATAGCAACAACATTATCGACCAAAATAGGGCATCATATTGCATGGCATTGGCATAAGATTGGCTGAGAGGGGAAGACCAGCGTATCCTAGTGGCAGTACAACATAGCAAGACATGGAGATAAAGTATAGCAGCATGAATAACATGGGAAAGGAATTAAACCTAGCAGTAGCTCAGCAACCCCTTTTTGGCATTTCATCAAACTGCTATAGGGCTTAATATAGAAGCTGGACCGAGGCAGCCAAGTGACAAGCCTAGCATGGGGGAGGTCTAGCCTAGCAGTGGTTCAACAACCCTCTACGGCGTTTCATCGAACATCTATGAGATTAGGTCTTCATGCCTCGAACTAAGGAGACAAGGGGAGGGGATGACTCGCAGCCACCATGGTTGCTAGCGGGAATGGGGCTGGAGGTGAAGAGGGGAGTAAAGGAGTAGTTTCCGGGATCAGGCCTCTCTTGGGCATTATGCCGAACACCTGCCGGGCCTGGAGTATGGCCGAACCGGAATAAGGGAGGGACAGGCACGGCGCTGCACGGCGACAGAAATCCGGCAGCAGAGAGATAGTCGAGGCCATGCGGAATAGGGGAGGGGGAAAGGATTGCTGGAAACTGGGCCGGGCATGGTTTGGCGTCGCACTGAAAGATGGAGAAAGACAATGCCGGAAAAGACAAGGAAAACAAAGCATGAGCGGATCGCATCGCCGAAAAAAAACAGGGCAAGGGAAACATCACCGGAAAGAAGGAAAGGGATCTCCGGGAATAGAGCTCGACCTCACCGGGAAACCGAAAACCACGAGCACACTTCACCAGAGAGGAAGAGAAGAACAACATTATCGGAAAGGAAAACCAAATGGGAACAGGGCATATCCTCGCCGGAAAACCAAACCTCATACATACATCACCGAAAAGACAGAACTTAGCACCACCAGAAACAAGCATAGCCTAGCATCTAAGGGGAGCGAAGGAAACCAGCTAGAAGCCACAAAATCAAGAAGGAAAATCAAGGAACTCAAATCACAGCATCAACGAGGTAGAAGAACACTAAGAAATCCAAGCTATCATGCATCAAATGAAGCTCACGCTAATATAGTAGAGTCCTAAACCAGGTTTAGGGAAGTAACCCTACCTCTAGATCGCTTCTCCCTCTTCTTCTTCTTCTTCTCCGGCCGTGAGCACCGCCGGCGCACGCCTCAGCCTCCTCCGATCGCGGTTGAGCACCTCCGCTGGTTCCACTCCTCAGCCGTCGAGCATTGTTGCTGTCGCGCCCCGACCCGCGAAAGCCCAACCGGGCCGGGCGACGCGAACCGGAACCTACAAAACGCGAAAAAGAACGGCGAGGGTTCCCTCTAACCTATTGGTCTCCCTAGAAATTCACCAAAAGCACCCCCCAATTAAAAGACAATAATTTAATGAACCTCGAACCACAGATTTAAAACTCAAAAAGGTTTAATATACATATCCTCGGAGAGGGGGGAGTTCAAATACAACATTGCTCCCGTAGGAGACTATCTAGCATAAGGTATAAAAGCTGTAAAGATCACCACCTCTCAAAGCCCGCCTGGCGCCGCCGCACCGCCAACCAACTGCCCAGTAGGGGCCACAGAGGAAGAACTGACGCCTGCACCTGCAAAACGCAGCCCGAATAGGTGTGAGCACTAAGCTCAGTAGGGATCTACACTACGACACACAGAAGGAAGAGGGAAACGCAACAGAGTCGCCCTCAAGTAGGATCTGGGTGTATACCCATAACCCCACCGCGTGTCCCTGAGGCCCAGGAGCAGCACTCAGTAGCGGGAACAATACTGGCGACACACAACTGCAGGGAACGACACTGCAGGCGGGAAAAAGGCACCACTGGGTAGGCAACTCCTCTACCCCAGGGTCCGCATAGTGGGACACCGGCTACACCTCAACACCCGACTCAAGGCCGACACGACCTCTACAATCATCAAGCAACAAGTGTACCAGTCATCTAAGCCTATCATCGAATCGACTGGACACCACAATTCGAACCGGGTCCTAACAGCCCAACCCCGGTCCTAGGGCTAATTCCGAGCTTCCAGCCTCGGGACGGCGACCCAAAGATCACCCGCGCCCTAACCAATGCAACTAATGCACAAACAACAATGCATGCTATGACATACACAGATAAGAAGCAGAGCATGCAACAGTATGTCAAGCATCATATAAGTCTACTGGATCGCTGCAGCGGTACTACCAACCGCTGCCAGCCGATCCGCAGCGGGTCCCGGCATTACGACGGTACCACGACCGTCAATCGCGAATTCCTGCAACGGGAAGCAACCCCGAAAACCGCTGATGAACAGTAAACAATATAATATTATATTCTGAAATATAATATTATATTCAAACACCCAAAATCTCTACTTAGGGGCTATTTGATCTTGTCGATCCCATATCCAAACGACGTCGGATTCAAGATCCATCTTAGCCACCAGTAGGTGTATATACCAGGATCATCATATCCAAAATTCATAATCATCCAACGGTTGGATTAACGGGAAAACGCTAATCAAAATCGTTAATCAAACTAACTTACCCATTAATTGCTGCAACACAGCCCTCCAGAAAACAATTCATAAGAAATCATAGAAAAATCGGACAATTACGAAACAAGATGGGATGGAAAGCTAACGAATAGATCTACAACTCTTATGTTTATGAAAAGCCAAGATCATGTACACGCCGGCCGGAAAACTCGCCGCAAGCCGGCTGTTCTTCAAGAACAGCAGAAAACCAGAAATCCGAGCTTAATCATGGAATAAACCTACTCAAATCTCAACCAAATAATATGAAACTCATATCAGTAATTCTAAATGGTATAAGGAATCCAACAAAGCTAGGATCAACAAGATCCAACGGCTAGATATCAAGAAAACCCGAAATAAACACAGTAGGTATAACCCTACCTAGCTGCGCTTTCCTCGGCTGATTCCTCGCGATTTGAACACCAACAAACCTCTAAACCACTTCAGGGATCTTCCTCTCGTTGTCACGAATCCAACGAGCCTTAGAACGCCGAAAAAGATGGTCGGAGGAGGGAGAACGGAGGTGAGGAAGATGGCTGCCGGAAACAGGGGAAAAACAGGGCTCTCGGGAGAAGAAAGGAGGAAGAAGAAAGGAGGAGAAGGAGGAAAAGGAGGGGAAGAAAAGGAGGGAAAGGGGTAGGGGAAAGCCGGGGGAAGGGGGAAAAAGTGAGGGGAGGGGAGGGGAAGTCTTCCCTCTTCTGACAGAGGAGAGCGACGGCCAGCGGTGGCCGTCCTCGCGAAGCAGAAAAGCCACCGACGCGATTCCGATCGGTTGCTCTAAGGAGCGATCGATCGCTCGCGCCCTGGCTCGACCCCACCACCGACTCGCTCACGAGTCCGATCGATTGTCCCAAGGAGCGATCGATCGCTCAAGGGTCGTCAGCTGCCCAAAGGCAAGCTTTCGCGCGCCCGAGCTGGGATCTTCCGATCCCGGGTCCACCTAGCCAATCTAAACAAGCATTAACACAAACAAGGCCAGTGTGTGCAAACGCGGGTGTGAAACAAACCAACAAGGCGCAATTTACCAAATTGCCCTTGCGGTCTACAACGAGCCACAGGGGTAGAGGGGCAGGTCCTCACAGTTGTTGTTGATGTCGTCCTCCTTGCCGCGGTCGCCATCTCCAGACGGGATCCTCCTCCGGCCGCCAGACTCCTCTCCTCCTCTCTTCTCTTCTCTCTCAGGCCGAGTTGTCGCCCCTCTATTGATTTCTCTCTCCTCGGGTTAAAGAAGGCTACAGTGCCCTAAACTTAACTTAAGCTTTTATATCATCTATTGAATCTTCATCTGGCCATCCGATCGCTCAAGCCCCGATCTTCGCGATCGTGCTCAGATCCCGCGATCTGGAGCACTCCTAAGGATCTAATCAAGTACATACATCATCACAGGGCCGTGTGTGCACTACGCGTGTGTGGAACCAACTCCGCGAGGGTAATTTACCAAATTACCCCTGGAGCTGCAACGATCAGCGGGGATCGCAAGCAAGGCCAACCGAGCCCAAAACTAACACAACCAGACCCTCAACCGACGCAGTCGGACCAGGTTGGAGGTACGGGTCCTCACACTGGGCCTCCAAGGGGGGTGGATTGTGAGGCCCGTTGGGTCTACCGTGGGACAAGATGCCTGTGCCTGGAGGGTGGGGCTGAGTCGGGTAGCCGGGTAAGCAATCCCACAACGCCTGGGTATGGTCTGGGTTCGATATAAGTATATAGTAAGCCTTTAATAGACACAACGCGTTTTAAAGCCGTGCTGGCAGTGATCCGTCAGAAAACTCCAAGGTTAAGTGTGCTTGCCTTGGAGCGGTCCCGGGATGGGTGACCTACTGGGAAGTTTTTCCAGATTTATGCGGTGAGCCAAAAGCGGACAATACTGTGTCGCGTGGGGCCCTTGGGTGGATCCTGGTCGGACCGGGAGCCCACGGGCCAGGGCCCAGTGGAGGGCCGGGGCGTTACAAGGACCGTGGCGAGTAGCAGGGTCCAGGTTGGATTGTAGTATTCAGTCGATATCGATGATAGGCTTAGATGACCTGAATACATGTTCATCGATGATTTAGTGGTCGTGTCGGCCTTGAGTCGGGTTCTGAGGTGTAGCCGGTGTCCAGTTATAACGACTCTTGAGTAGAGGATATGCCTACTCAGCGGTGTCATTTCCTGCCAGCAGTGTTGGTTTCCTTTTTACTGCGCGTGATCCATCGTGTGACCAGCTCGGCTGGAAGATCATGATTGTGGACCTCAGGGATATGCGGTGGGGCTATGGGACCCCTGTGTACACCCAAACCTTACTTGGGGGAGACACTGTTGTGTTCCCACCTTTATGTGTCTCGTAGTGGAGAACCCTACTGAGCTTAGTGCTCACTCCTAACCAGGCTGCGTTTTGCAGGTGCAGACGTTAGCTCTTCTTCAGTGGCCCCTGTTGGGCAGGTGTTTGGTGGCATGATGGCGTCTGGCGGTGCTTGAGGAGCGGTGATTGTCGTCTACCTTTTCTTATAGTTAGCCTCCTACGGGAGTGTGATATATATTAATGTAAACCCTTTTGAGGACTTAAATTTATCTTGTTATATCTTTTGAGGTTGTTGATTATTGTTAAATAAGGGTGCTTATGAAATGTTTAGGGAAACCAGTAAGCTAAAGGGAACTCTCGCCAAAAGTATTCCGCAATTAGTTAGGTTCTGGTTCATGTCGTTCGGCCCGATTGGGCCTTCGCGGGTCGGAGCGCGACATTCCGAGTCTCGGGTTTCCCCCATCGAAGGTTCCTTCCCCCTCTCCTCCGACATGACCATCATGTTCCCATCCTAGCTCTGCTTTGGGAACTTGCAAGAGCTTCTACAGTGATCGATCCTTCCACACCACGAACATACTATCACCCCTTCATATGAGAAAGGTTGGAAGGTGTAGGGGTCTTCTCCCATCTCTCCATTCCCCAACGTCATCCCCGGGTTTACTGGTTCCTTCAGATTGATTTCCAGACAGACCCTCGCGTAGCTACAACGCCCAAGTTGTCTGGTGCAGTAATCCACCGTCAACGGTGTACCGATCCTTGACGCTATCTTGATGAGCCACTTCCTCCTGTAATACTCGGTGGGGAGTTCCGAGAATCTCACCCAGACTGGAGCTCGATCGAAACTCTCACTGGTAGGTTTGAAACACCGTCACCATTTGATTAGGGTCAGGAGACGTCCTCCAATAGACCAGGGACCCCCTGTGAGAATGGCCATCATATCCTCAAGGGTGTGGAATTTGAACACAAACTCCTTTGGACATATCGGAGACCAAGAATGGCTTAGTGGTTCGCCACATTCTGGCGAGACATTGTCCTAGATACTCTATATGCACCCTCCCCGTGACGAATCTGCCAAAGAGGGCAAATTCCCACTATTTCAAACTATCCTCCGTCTCCTCCTCATCGAAGGTGATTCTGCCTCCAAACCGGATTTCGTAGGCCTTAGCTTCTTCATTTGTAACATAGGAATGACACCATCCATCTCTTATCGTAATCACAACCCAAAACATTAGATTTAACCATTAGAAACCGAGCAAAATGCTGATATAAACCGAATAGGTCATAAATCTTTAAAAGAAGGGAAAAAAAAGGAAGCTTAAGAAATCAGAAATTAAAAAAAATAGATCCCCATTGTGGAGACCAATCTTCACGGCAGCCACATATGCAAGGAATTATGTAGAACTCATCAGTTGCATAGGAATTATGTTGACAAATTAAAACTCTCTATAGGTATAAAATTTTAAAGAGACCCTAAAGATAAATCCAGATCCAATGTCTTGTTGTAAGTCTGTCATGGGGTGTACAAATAGAGTATTTTTATAAAAGACGGAAAGAACTGTACAAAGGGAAATTGTTGTATTTGTGTCTATATATATATATATATGGACACACAAACACACATAGACATGGCAACTCCAAAATTTGCTAGCATCAGAGAAATTTTTTTTTGAGCAATTGAGCCCGCAGGCTATGTAGAGTTTATATAGGATCAAAAAGTCAGTTACAACCATACATCAACAAGAATATCACCCCCCTCACATCAGCAAGTATACCAACCAATCCAAAATTGTGAGAACCAATCTGTATTGTGAAAAAAAAACCAACCAAACCCACCCCAGGAAATACAACACCTACTATACAACTCCAAACGCCAACAAAACTAGATATCAAGAGGAAAATCCCTTGGTATCTCAGATCCGGGTGCAAAGACCCAAGAACGGGACCAGCGATGAACCCTGCCTAGGTCAGCCAGCCTATCCACTTGTCCCACAAAATCTCAATGCACAGATCTAAAGATGATTGTCCCAAAATGTGCTGAGATGCTACAAATATCTCTCAAAATACCACAAAAATCCGTCGGCCAAGACAACCGACCATTGATGCATCCAATAAGAAAGGAACTATCAGCTTCCAAAATCACTTTCACACAGCCAAGCTCACCTGCAATCTGTATAGCACGCTTAAAGGCATTGAGCTTTGCTTCATCCCTTGACTTTACTTCCATAGATTTCGATATAGCTGCCCAGATTGAACCATCTTCTCTCTTAAGTAAAGCACCTATCCCACCAGATTTATTGTCCGCTGCAAAAGATCCATTGACTTGAGCAATACATATACCCATTGTTTGATTCGAAGCCACTTCCTTCACATCAGAAACGAAATAGCTACTTTGGTACTCTCTAACCCACCTCCTAACACGACAGAACAGAGCCTGAGCCTCCACTTTTTCAGACTTGAAAACAATATCATTCCTTGCACCCCACAAAGCCCAAAGACCAAAACACACCGTTGATCTGAATACTAGAGATTCCACATCACTTGATGAGTGTCCCAACATAGTAATCAAATCTTCAAAACAACCAAGCTGCGGAGTAGAAAAAAGAAGCCTCCATAGCGATTTTGCAAAAGTACACAAGAAGAAGAGATGAAGAGTGGATTCTCGGGCCAGACCACACAATGGGCATTTATCATCCGAGATGTAACCAAAATGCCATAATGCGTCCCGAGTAGGCAATCTTCCATGAATAAGTTTCCAAATGAAAAACCGCACTCGAGGACTGGTAGGAAGGTGCCAGAGATTGATCCAAATAGAAGGAGAGAAGCGATGATCCTCCAAAATAGAGAGAAAGGGAAGAGACATAAACATATAAGCGGACCTGGATGTGATCTTACCTGTCGGATCAAAAGGCCAACACCATGAGTCTTGCAACTCAATAGGGATACTTGAAATCCTGGAAACCAAGCATTGATCAAATATAGTTGTGAGTAGATTGAGATTCCAGGAGCCTCCAATCATTAAGTCAGCAAAAACAAAGTCTTCAAGTTTCTTCCCCATTATATTCTGCGTCATAGGGCATGGGATCCTAATCAGGGGGTCCTCATCAAGCCAAGCATCATAGAGCATACACTCACCTTACTATTTCTGCCGGGCTTGAAGATCATGTCATTTCTTAACACCTTAATTTGCTTGAATACAGCCTTCCAAAATGAGGATGCATAGCGTCTACAAGAGGTCGGTAGTAGTAATGATTCCCATCGATATTTAGCTTTCACCAACCGAACCCAGCTTGATGACGCATTGTCTAACAGCCGTGCAGCCTTAGAAAGAAATAGAGCTTGCTGCCATCTATGAAGATCTCTCATGCCAAGTCCGCCCTGCTCCTTGGGAATAGTCACGGTCTGCCAGCCCACCCTTCCAAGACTTCTTGATTTATCATGCCAAATAAACCTCCTGAAGATCTTCTCCAAACTTGTCAAGACAGCCGACGGAATCCCAACTGTTGACATGTGATGGATCGGGGAAGCCTGTAAAACACTTTTCGCCAACACAACTCTCCCAGCTCCAGATAAATAACAGGAAGACCAAGAAGAAAGACGAGCTAGGACCCGTTCAATGAGGCCATCAAAATCCGATGCCTTCAGTCTAGAACCTGAAATAGGAACCCCCAGGTATGTCCATATCTCCCCTGCTTCTGCCACCTGAATCCGTAGGACCCTTCGCAGCCTATCCTTTTTTTGTGCATCAATAGAAGGGGAGATACGTACACTTGACTTGGAGTTATTAATAAAGAGCCCAGACATAGAACCAAATCTGACCAAGATCTGCCGCAACTTCCGAGCTTCAGGAACCGATGCTTCAGAGATGAGGAAACAGTCATCTGCATATAGTAGATGTGAAATACGGAAAGCCAAATCACGAAAGCGAAGTCCCACAAGGCCCGAGACTGAATCATTCAAGATGCAGGAGAAAACTTCTTGCAAAAGAACAAAAATATAAGGCGACAAGGGGTCACCTTGCCGGATCCCCCTCTGAGGAAAAATTTTGCCAAGGGCCCGCCCATTAAAGATAAATGAAAAGAATGGTGAAGTAATGCAGGCCATCACCCAATCTGTCCATTGCTGTGGAAAACCCATTTTGCAAAGTACTACCTGGATGAAAGGCCAACGGACACGATCGTAGGCCGATTGCAAGTCAATTTTAAGAGCCATAAGAGGGCGGGACTTCGGGGCCTTCCAGAGAGAATGCAGCATTTCACAGGCTGCAGATACACTGTCAAACATGCACCTACCTGGGATAAAAGCAGTCTGTTCTGGCCCCACTAAATAAGTAAGAATAGGTTTCAGTCTTGATGCAAGTATCGAAGAGACTACCTTATAACACACATTGCATAGGCTGATTGGCCTATACTCTTTCATGTTCCGAGGATAGCTCTTCTTCGGAATGAACGATATGAAAGTATGCGACCATGACAAAGGAACAATACCCCGTCTGAAAAACTCTTGGACTGCTGCCACTAATTTTGTCCCCACCACTTCCCAGTGAGAAGAATAGAATTCAGCTGGAATTCCATCTGGACCCGGAACACAGTTGTCCTTCATGCCAAAGATAACCTTCTTCACATCATCTGATGAAACCTCATCCACAAGCATCTGAAAGTCTTCTTGTCTGACAGTCGGCAGAGAAGGAAGAGATTCATAAAACATCTGATCATCCGCCCAAAGCTCTCCATAAAAACGTAGAACAGAGAAATTGTTAGTGACACTCGCTCCTAATAATTAATATGCTACCGGAAATCGTGTCTATTTTTAAGATGCTTATCTTTGTGCAATTTTTTGTGATGGTCCACCACAAAAATCATAAGGTTACAAGTCATTCATTGGGGAAATTTATGCATAACAAGTATAAGCACATATTTAACTATCCTAGATAATTGCAGCTAACCCTTTTCTGGAAATCTAATTCAATACCAAGGGAACTGCATGTGATACATTACCAGCACATAATAATCCCAGAACACATATTGGAAATAGAAGAAAAACTGTCTAATAAGACTATTGTTTTCAGGCATGCACCAATCCAAAACCCCATTCCCAGTTTGAATCAGAAAAACAAAGGTGATAAAAAAGGTGTGAATAATATGCAAACTTCATCATGAAAAATGCCACAACCAATGAAGAAACACAAATCTTTATCCATACATACTCATAGTCATAGATTAACCTCAAAATCAACAGATCCAATCAGAACATGATTCCAACATACCAATCTGAACATGATCCATCAGACGATCTAATCACACAAGTCGAAGGTTTGTACTACAGGGAGTAAGCAACATCTAACATTTGGCCCAAATCATATAGTGGTAATTTCGAAGTCAAAACAATCGCAACTTTTTAATTCAGAACCATTTCGAATGATGATAAAGTCCAAACAAAGAAAACAACCATCATAATCCTTGTTGTTTAACTACATATCTAAAAAAAGAGTGACACCTAGTTATCAATCAAACACCAATGCTCATAAAAAAATATCCAAAAAAAAACAGTACAAGGAAAGAAATGGGAAGAGACAGAGATCGAGCGACAGATGGGAATGTCGGGTCTGCTTTTATAAATAAAGCTATGTGGCCCATATTATGAATACACATTAAGTAGACCCAATTAGAGTCCTACTTCATCTAGGACTTAAGTTTTATTAAACTCTAAGTATGAAAGTGGTTTAATCACATTTGTTAGATCTCTCTCCTTGATGCGATAGGAGAGGATCCCTACCTCTATATAAAGACAGTTACCTCTATATAAAGACATTCCATGGTCTCACAAGGGTGACAATTTCTAGGGTTTTTGTAGTTTCCCTATCTTCCCTATCTTCTACAAAATTAAAGCACCTAACTCTTGGAGAGACTGGAAGTGTCTTTGAAGCATTCGTGGACTTCGATTTCTCCTCTTCTTCCGCATCATCCACGTCATGATTAGAGGTACGATCATAAATACTTTATCCATATAGATCTAACAGTTGACATCAGAGCTAGGCTCTGGCTTGGCTATGGCTATGGCTGATTGGTATTATGTGATATTCGATTTGTTGGGATGATTTTTGGATTTTACATGAAGTTTTTGTACTTATCGGAATTATAGATGATGTTTCTTGGTTTTTTGGATTAAAAAAGCCATTGAGTTATTTGTCTCTAATATTCCACATAAGTAAGAGATAATAGAGTAATTGAAGGGGGAGGGCTTGGCCGATCCATCCGATTGCTCGCCCAATCCATCACCGGCGGCGGCTATTGCTGCCGATCATGCCCGCTGGGATCGCGGGGCCTCTTTGGCTGCGGTGATTGGCGGATGCGGTACCGCCTTTGCCCGTAACGAACGGCGACGACCGAGCCGTGCGATCGAGCTCCGCTCGATTGCCTTAGGGGCTTGGCGTCGTTGCTTGCTCGGCGACGACGGTGACCAGGAGCTTCGGCGACATCTCCGACAACCTCATGCGGCGACGAGTGAAGGTAGTGGAGAACCTCGAATGGCGGCGACCGAGTCATGCGCTCGAGCTCCGCTCAACCACGTTAGGGGCTTGGCGCCATTGCTTGCCCGACAGCGGTGGTGATGGTGGTGACCAGGAACGTCGACGAGTACTCCCGCGAGCCTCATGCAGAGACGAGTCTCCGGAAGAGTCATGGCGGCGCAAAAGAAACCCAGGGTTTCTGTTCCTTCGACTTGGGGAAGATGATGGGATGGGTTTCGGGTTTCGGGTTTCAGGTCCAGTTCGGATCCTACCCGAATCCATTAAGCCATCTTCTCCAATTAATTCTCCCATTAACTTGATGCTTTAATATGATGCTTATGGATTAACTCTTAATTAATGTCATATTAAGTTTGATCAAGAATTAGAGATATGTGTCTTATGGAGTAGCGACAGCATCTTGTGCCATCTACTTTCTCTTTCTATGATCAAGAATTTGGTAAAGCATAAAGTCCGAGGAACGAACTAGAACGTAATCAGATGACAAAAATTCCTTATGCATCTGTAGTTGGTAGTCAAAAATATGCTCAAACATGTACGAGGCCAGATATATGCTTCATTGTAAACATGTTGGGGTGTTTTCAGAGCAATTCGGGTATGCATCACTGGAAAACTGCCAAGAAAGTTATGCGCTACTTACAAGGCATGAAGAATTATATGCTCACATACAGATGATCTGATCACCTTGAGGTGATAGGGTACACAACTCAGATTATGCCAAGTGCCCTGATGATAGGAAATCGACGTCATGTTATGTTTTCCTATTGGTCGGGGGCACTATTTCGTGGAGAAGCAACAAGCAAAATTTAGTTGCTTCTTCCACAATGGAGGCTGAGTTCATAGCTTGTCATGATGCCACTACCTAGGCACTTTGGTTGCGGAATTTCATCATAGGTCTTAAAGTCATTAATTCTATTTCCAGGCCATTAAAAATATATTGTGACAATTCCGTTGTAGTATCCTTCTCCAAGAACAATAAGTATACTTGTGCTGGTATGCGTATTGACATAAAGTATCTTTCAGTAACAGGGAAGATTCAGGATCATCTTGTGTCTATTCAACACATTGGTCCTAGTTTCATGATTGCATAACCTTTAACAAAGAGATTGGTGCCTTCAGTTTTTCATGATCATGTAGTCCATATGGGACTTGCACGCACCTTTTAGTTTTGTGTTTTAGGTGACACATTCAGTTTGATATCATACAGTTTCTTTTATTTAAGATGATTCCGTGATTTGGTTTTTTGCTTTATCATATTTGTATTTATGCATAATGAATGATTAGCAAACATTGGACCGCAGTAAGTATTTGTTGACTTACTCATAAAGTAAAGTTTAACCACATGAAGTGCCAAGTCAGAAGAAACTAGCAATATTGTAATACATGGAGGGGCGTGTTCGCTTGAGGACACTTTCCACCATGATTCGGGTTGTTGTGCTCTTTTGATGAGCCATCATATTTTCATCATACATGAGTAAGACATTAAGTAAATATGGGCTAAGTGGGAGACTGTTGGGGTCTGCTTTATAAATAAAGCTATGTGGCCCATATTATGAACCCACATTAAGTACATCCAATTAGAGTCATACTTTATTTAGGACTTAAGTTTTACTTAATCTCTTAAGTATGGACGTGGTTTAATCCCATCCGTTGGATCTCTCTCCTTGATGGGATAGGAGAGGATCTACCTCTATCTAAAGATGATCCCAAGTCTCACAAGGGTGACTATTTCTAGGGTTTCAGTGGTTTCCCACTCTTCTACATAATTAAAGCACTAACTACCATGGCTAGAGCTATGATCATGTATCCTTTATCCATATAGACCGAACAGGGAAGAGATAGATATCGAGACAGATGGAGATGGTTAATCGAGCAACAAAGAGGGAGAGATCATACTCGAGCAAGTTGGAGGCGGCATGAGACGACGGAGATGAAAACGGAGAGAGAGAGAGAGAGAAGCGCCAACTATCGGAAGAGATAAAAGAGAGGGAGCCCAACCACTGGCTTCAGGCCCTTTCTAACGACTACTCCTAAAGCCTCGCTGATAGCGCTTGAAAAGTGTCGCGGTTTAACAAGTCTGCCCCAAAATTATAAATTTATGATCAAACTCCTAACTAACTACTTTAGAGGTAGCTAGTAGTGAGTCCAAGTCGAATCCAGAGGAAATGGGTATGATAGTAATTAAACTACTAAACTCAATTTAAGTATTCCTACCAATAAGTTGAGAAAAGATTCAGAATTGGAATTAAACTAACTTTATACTAAAGGATTTATAAATGCAAGAAAAGGAACCAAGGAATTCTTAATCTGTAACAAAGGTTCTAGCAAGTCTTCCTAGGATTAGAACTAGTGAACCAAACTGAATAGCTCTCCTAATGATTGATAGGTTAATGACTAGTTCTCCCTATCACTCAACAAGGTTCGGTTAGAATCCCTCGTCAGTGAGAACAATTATCTAAAATTCGGTGACCTAATGGTTAGTTCCGATCACTGCTAATGAATCCTCTGATTAAGACCGATTCATCATAAGAAAATAATCATAATATGGATTTAGGTGTAAAATCAAGATGATTCTAGCACCTCGATAGCCAAATCTATAAAGATAGGACAGATGGAGGATTAGGAATACAATATAGTGGTTTTAGCACTATTAAATCCCTAATCACGAATAAGATCCCCTCATAATATGAGATTCCATGGTTCTAGCATGATTCCCCTATTAGATGAGTTAAATCCAAGCCCTAACATGCATTAGCTCTAGATCTAAAACATATTAGAACAATCCAAACATCCATAAATAAATCAACACCAAGTTCATAAAGAAATTAAGATCAATCCATACAAACGATTCAAGATGGTATACAAGCCCTAAATCTTAAGAATCCATAATAAAAACCCTAGTTACATCATAAGAATTCCATGGTGAAAAGTTTAGCTACTCAACTTTTGGGGTTGATCCATGGATGAAAGTTGATGAAGCTTTTCTGCCATGGATTTCCTGCAAGAGATTCTAAAAAGAAAAGTTTAAAAGAGGAAAAATAAACTAAGAAAGAGTCCTCCCCTCTTAGAGAGAAAGAAAGAGAGCTAGATAGCCCCCTTTCCATCGCCTCCAAGCAGCCAAGAGAGTCCCCCTAAAATCCCTAAAAAGAGTCCTCCTATTTAAAGCCCAAAAGCTTCTCATCCTCGGATTAGATCTGAGCCCTTTATTTTGCTTAGCCGCCATATAAAGATCGATCTTTTAGGGTGAAAGATCGATCTTTTCATCCCATAAAACTGGCTGCGCCCAAGTAAGATCGATCATTTATAAGGAGAAGATCGATCATTTAAAACATCGCTCTTTGTCATCTCTTCTACAGTACAAAGATGGCTAAATTACGCTTTTGATACATGTAAAATTTTGGATATACCATTTTATTACATTTTGTTTTATAATTATATTTTTAGTACCTATACTAATAAAACCGTTTCGTTTTGGTCCGACCGTCTAACAGCGTCATTTTTTCAAACGACTCACCATCTCTAATCTCTCTTCTGTCTCTCCTCCCTCTCTCTTCCGTGCTCTCTCTCTCTCTCTCTCTCTCTCTCTCTCTCTTCTCTCTTTGTCTTGGTCACTGGTGATGAACTTGACAGTGGGCTTCAACGGCCACGGCGTGATCGCCGGCCGTCGTCTCATGAGGAAAATAGAGAGGGAGAGAGAGAGAGAGAGAGAGAGAGAGAGAGAGAGAGAGAGAGAGGATATCGAGCTGCAGTACCCATCCATGCACCACCAGACCTTGCTTTTCTCATGCATCCTACCCTTGAAGCCTTCCGGTAGCCATTCTGGCCTGAACCCTCCCTTGATATCGTAGCCAACCGGAGGCCTGATGACCCATATGAATTGTCGGCAGCCATTCTGGCATGAACCCTTCATCATCTGTGATGCACCAATCGTGCTCTGAGAGCCGAATGATATGCACAACACTGAAGCCGGCGGCTGGGAGTTTAACCACTGGATGCAACTCATGATGCGCTCAGTGGTGGCAGACGGCGCCATCGGATCGCCGAGCAGTGGACTGATGCACCGGACGAGGACGGCGAAGGTTCTCCTTAGCATGTCCAAGCCGGTCATCTCAAACTCCTCGATGATGTTGATGAGTAATGATTCGGGTTTGGTCAAGAATGATAACTGTCGGCGAAAGAAGCCTGACCATGCATCGTCTCCATCAGCGTTTCTAAAAAAGGGCGTGAGCTCTGACTTGAGAAGACGAACTTGAGGCAAGTCCGGCAACGAGAACTCGTCGGCAATCGTGGCCGCTTGAGGAACATGGCGCCAAAGAGAGAAGAAGATGGCATGGTCGTAGGCTCCGCTGGGGATGAGGATAGAGTGGAACATGCCTTGGCTCTTCGCAACATCGATGGTCCACCCCAAGAGGAAGTCAGCGATGACACACAACGGCGGGCATCCATCTTCTCGGGTTATGTCTGAGAGAAGGCGGTCGAAGCCGGAGTGGAGGGTCTCGGAGGCTTGGAAGAGGTTGATGAAGAGGTGGACGGGGAGAGCTGCCAAGTTCTCGGCGTCGGAAGGAAGCCGGTGATCGCCGGGAAAGAAGGATAGCTCACACAGGTGGATGTCAGAGCTAGAACTAAGTGATGACCGGAGGCTTTGGATGTTCCGAGGGGTGGTGACGATGGTGATGGTGTGGCGCAGGCGAGGAAAGGCGTGAAATGGCCGTGTGCCATGAAGGGGAAGAGCACCACATGCTTCTTGCCATCCATATTGCAAATCTACCAACTGTTTCAACTCTGTGCTCAATTTATGAAGAAAAACCATTGGAATCATACATACCTTTCTGTGTGTTCGTTGTCTAAATGTCTGATCTAGAGAGGGAGGAGAGAGAGAAGAGATCTGGCACAGGGAGGGGGAGACAGAGAGGAGAGAGGAGAGAGGAGAGAGGAGAGATGGAGACAAAAGGGAGGGAGAGAGAGAGATGAGAGAGAGAGAGAGCACGGAAGAGAGAGGGAGGTGAGAGAGAAGTGAGATTAGAGATGGAGAAGATGAGGTGGAAAAACCAATCAGTCAAAATTGACTGAAAACCAGTCAAAATTGACTGAAAATCGCTCATGTGATATCACGTGAATCACGTGAGCGGATTACCGTCAAGTCTGGATAACGGCGTCTAACAGTAGGTACTAAATATGTTATATACATTAAATATAGGTATAAAAAACGTAATTATTAAACTATATGTACTAAAGTGGTATGCGGAGAATTTTATAGGTATCAAAAACATAATTTAGCTGTACAAAGATCGATCATATATAGTAAAGAAGATCGATCTTTTTTCATACGTATTATCTCTTTTGTCATTCAACACTGCGTCATTGGTACTAAAAGTACTGTAACTTCCTCTAGCAAACTCCAAATCATGAACCATAAAATTCTCCAAAAACTAGACTTCCAGAGCTTTCCAATCATATATGAAACATTATCTACTTCTTCATGAGCATGTACAGTTTAATCTTCCAAGTTTACTCATGTGATCTTTTCAGCTTCTTTGCTCATTTTAGCTCCAATTTTCTCATTTTCGCTCCAAATTTGATCTAACTCTTGTTGAGGTCTTTTGTACATGAAATAGGTTAAAAATAGTTACTGAAGCATTGCTCGAAGACTAACAAAGCCAAATTATAAGGGTGATTTGTGCACTTTTTATATCTTATCACACCTCTCAACTTGATCTTTGTTAGTCCTCGACCAAAGCAAAGGATAAAAAAATAAATCTAACTAGCCAATTTCGTAGGTCTTACGATTGCACTTAGCATGTGCAACAAGCCTTTAAACCCCTTGGTTACATCAGTGGAGGAGTTATAGTCTCCTGAGGGTTTTCAGGGATGACACCCACAAACATCTATACATTCTCTTGACTATGCTTCTAGAAATCTATTATAATATTCATCAACTCTAATGCATGACATAGAAATACTATCCATGAATATACCCTTCAACTCATAGTCACATAAAAATATAGTAAGTCAAAACATGTAATAACATATTTTCAATACTTTAACATATTTAATCATGATTAAAAACAACTTTAGCATTCCAGTGTGTGAATGGAGTTCCACATCTTTTAGAGTATCAATTATATCAAAGCACTTCAATTATTCAAGATCATAATCCTATTCAATATATATTTTTCACTTATCACATAACAATCTCTATTATTATTATTATTATTTTATAGATGACATGTGCTATGTTATGATCTCTTAAGCTTTCTTCATGGTCCATGTAACGAGGTTCAAGCCAGTGACTCCCAAATCAAATGGCTTTAGGGCACTAAGTGTAAAACACCCTTCAGACTTTAATGCTCAAACCATGAAGGCTACAAATCATAACTAGTCATCTTTTTTTCAGAAAATTCAACTGTTTTACGTGAACACCATACTAAGTTGAATATCCTTTTTTTTCTTTTCATATATTTTGCATATTCAGATAATTGCATGTGCTCATATATTTTCTGTCCCATGACATAAAACTGTAAATCTGTCATAGTATCATGCTTAGAATCTAATATCAACTCCTTAACATGTGAAAGTGCGTATGTGCATTAGGATATGTCAAGTTATCCTTAAATCATGGTAAAAGTGTTAAAATATAGAAATAATGTCATGCATAGCCAAATTTATTGTCCCTTATATGACATATAAGTTTCGAAATAATTAATAAGATAAATTTTTAAAACAAACATATTAATCAACTCATATCATAATTTCATTCTCTTTGCACAATTCAAAGGATGTATAATATATGGTTATCTAAAAAAAACATTGAATTCTTAGAATTCTACCCCCCAACTTAAATGTGGTTGTCCTTAAGCACATATGAAGGGAAAAAGGAAAGAGATAACCTGCGGTGTTTCCAAGCATCCATGTGAAGGTATCCTTGGCCAAATGCAAGAAAGATATGAAATATAACCAAGGGTTAGTCCAATAAAAGCAAGAGTACAAATGTCATCTTCCTGACCTAACATCATACATAGATATAAGCAAACCGATACCAAGACTCGCGTACCGAATGCATGGAGACACTGAACAAAACCAAACACCAAAAATAAAAACAAAACAATCAAGCATGTAAGAAAGCACGTAAACAATCAAAGAAGCATGGAAATGTTGGGTTGCCTCCCAACAAGCGCTCATTTTATCGTCTTCTGCCCGACGTTATGCTATGTATAACAAAACCGAATTTGGGTGGCCGATGGTTCCAGGTGAAGAAATACATGAATTGAAGAATGAAGAGGGCATGCAAACATGATTTATCAAAGAAGAAGGGGACGTCATTGGCAAACAATTCATATAGAGCTTTAGCTATTGGCCAATCACCCCCCCTTCAAGCCATGTGTTTCAATAAATGGACCTATCATCAACTGGGCTTTTGGTGGCCGATGGTTCAAGGTAAAATAATACATGGCTCGAAGAATAGTGAAGACATGCAAACATGTTTCATAAAAGAAGAATGAAATGTCCGTAGCAAAAAAAGAATTTGTAGGACGAGGAGTCTTGCATAAATATTTGATGAAGCTTCGATGAAAATCAGCATGGCTCAAGAAATATGGAAATACATGGTTCGACACCTCACAATGTTCAATAAGTGTGGATGGTGTGGAAGGTTGAGACTCAACTTGAGACTTCCGATATGAGGTCTCACAATTATCATCCAAGTCATTATAATGATTAAATGTAAGCATAACATCATCCAATGCATCAAAGATCAGCATGTTATTTTTACATGAAACTTCCTCAGTGTAAACATCAAGATTAGGTAAGCCCTCATAAAAAGATTCATGAACCGGCAAATCAATATCATAAGAATCATTCTCGTCAAGGTTAGATATATTCTCATAGAAACTCTCATAGACCAGTGACACAATATCACATGAATCGTTATCAAAATAAGGTATATCCTCATGAAAAGCTTCATAAAACGGCAAGTTGATATCAAATGATTCATCCTTAATACTAGGTATGTGCTCGTGGAAAGCTTCATAAATCGACAACTCATTAAGCAAAACCTCCCCATTGCATGCATCACTATCAGGAAAAGTAATAGCTGACGCACCTTGAAATATGTCATTAAGTATATCAAAGATGGACAAAACAAATTACTGAACTATTAATTAACTACAACGTAGTTAATGGGAGTACGGGTCGAATCCTCAAGGAATTCGATGGTCGAATTACAAATGCAATATAATCTCTACAATAGTTGGAAAAAATTGGATTGATTATTTGAGTTTTCTAACTAAAATATTCTAAAACAACTAAGGAGGAAATTTATCAAGGATGAAGTCCTAGGGAATTCCAATCTGAATTAGGGTCTAAATATTATCTCTATGAATCAAGATGAATGACACTCAAGGGATGGTCTAAATTGGAGATTGACGAGCGTAGGATTAATATCGCTCGCCGCTAATGAGATGTCGGGTTAGGATTATCTCATCGGTGAATTACAAGGTTAAGATCCATGATCAAGGCTTTAATTCAATCATAGCTCAACAATCGCCGGGTTAAGGTCATATTGTTGGCAATTAATCAAGGCTTTGTATGAATAACGTGTTGGGTTGAGATGGGTTTAATATCTCACTCCAACCCATCATCGAAGACATGAATGGTACATAGGATAGTCATGGCTTGAGATGGTTTTAGCACATCAAGATCTTATCCTAAGATCGAGGATTCATACCCTAGAGTTAGCCATTGTGAGGGCCCGTCCCTCTGACCTGGCTTGACCGCGTGGGTCGAGAGCCGCTTTCCTGTTGGTTTGGTTCTGCGTCGAGTACGATCGGACGATCGTATGGCGGTTTGGACCCCAGGGGCATTTTTGTAAATATGCCCTTTGGTGGTCGGTTTCACACCCGCGTTTCACACACGACCTTAGATTGATGTATGTGTTTGATTAGAAAATCTAAGGTGCGTCCGATCGGAAGATCGGAGCTCGATCGGGAAAGATCGAATCGGACGACTGAGATCGATCCGGATTTCTATATAAGCCCTGTCCCTTTCTCTCTCTTTCCTTCTCTCCTTCTGTCGTTTTCTCTCTCTCTCTCTCCTTCGGCTGAGCTAGGGCTTGGAGACACGGGCTTCGAAGCCCGGATCTTGGCGGTTTGACTGGTTGGACGCGTGGAGGAGCTGCCCTACTTGCTCAAGTAGGTGTTTCTACCTCGATCTCGTGATCGGGTTCTCCTAGGATATGTTTAATGCATTTTCACTGTAGGAATACTTGCTAGAATGTTATGTAGCTCATTGTACATGTGTTGTGATTGGTTTGAAGTATTCCTAACTCGCGATTTCCGTATTCCAACGACTGGTTTCCGTATTATCGTCGTTTTATCGGTTTTCACCCGTTTTGACCTAGATAGGAGATTTAACCATAAAAAATGTGTTTTCTTTATACCATTGGTTTCCACATCGTTAATTACACGTGCTTGCAAAATTTCATCAACTTCCAACTTGATTTGATCCTTGAAATCCAAGAAATTGGATTTCTAGCACTCTTCTGATGAACTGTGCCTAAGGCTCGACGGTCGATCGGTGCATCGACCGTCCAGCATTGATACGCTCTTTCTGGGCCTGGTGGTCGACCGTCGCATCGACCATCGCATCGACCGTCAGGCTCTGTGTGATTTTCAGTCTCCCATGGTCGATGCATGGATCGACCGCGGGATCTTCCCTTTTTTCGATTTTGCCTCACGGTCGACCGTCGGATCGACCGTCAGGCTCTGTGTGGTTTTGGGCTTCCCAGGGTCGATGGGTGGATCAACCGTCGCCCTTATGGTTTTTCTCGTTTTGGTCTCACGGTCGACTGTTGCATCGACCGTGACATTAACTGTGGCCTCACGGTTGACCGTCGGATCGACCGTCGCATCGACCGTGGGCCCTTGAGCAATGTTTTCTGGCTTTTCTTGAATGGGTTTCAGTTGTGATTGATACTTAAACATGTTGGGAGATTTGCATGTTGTTTTCATGAAGTTTTCAATTGCTTTCTACTGAATTTGAGATTAAATCGCGTGTATATCCCTTTTGGGTAAATTGTTGGTTTGGCTTGCATTTAAATACATGTCTGGTTGGTATTAAATGCTTACTTGAATGCTTAGCCATTAGCTAGTCATGAGTGCTAGTTAATGTGCAATTGTGGAACCTTAGCCTCTTGCCGGCGAGTGCCGAGGACTATTGTATATCTGTTGAACTTATAACTGATGTGTGGCATTTAGAGACATCTAGGGTAGATGTTTGAATAGGTTCATGCATTGTATACATTAGAGGCATATGAGGTTAGGCGGGCGATGGTTTGGTCACCAATCCGAGGTTCTCGGGTAGCTCGGATCTAGCCTTAAGACCGTGGCTGGGTAGTCAGGATTAGGGTGTGATTGTAATCGAATCTCTTGTTATTGAGGATTTGCGATAGTTGACTCTGATCAATGTTTGAGGTTTAGAGGTCGTGTTGTCTTCCCAAGGCTAAGTTTTAAGGATGGTTGTCGATGTCCCTGACATGGTCCCCAGGCAGTGGTTTTCTGCTGGGTAATGGTGATCCTACTGGTTTTGGTTATTTTCCTCCCAGCGTGTTGGTTGATGTTCCCAGCGTGGTCGGTTGAGAAGAGTAGGATCCCCTGGGGAATCGACAGGGGTTGTGGGACCCCGTGGCATTCCTTAGACTTGAACGGGGAGACAACACTATTGTTGTTTTCCTCCTTTCTGTGTGCCGTAGAGTAGAACCCTACTGAGCTTATCGCTCACTCCTACCCGGACTGCGTTTGCAGGTGCAGGCTGTAGTTCTTCTTCTGTGGAGCCAGCGGGATCGGCCTTTGGTGGCGCGAGTACGTCCAGAGGTGCTTGAGGTTGCTGGAAGATCGATTGTTGTACTTTTTGATGATTTGTGTATTGTAAACACCTTTGAGGAATTTTGGATTATTGTATAAATCTTTCCCTTGAAGGAGTTTGTTATAGAATCTTGTATCAGTACAACTTGATGTTTATATATCTGAATTGATATCAGTTTCACCTCTGGAATATAAATTTTTTAAATTATATGTCTTTTCCGCTTTGTATCGCGCCAATTGGAGATGAATAGTGATAGGATCCCTCACGCCCCGTCCTGGATGGGTTTTTTGGGTCGGGGTGTGACAACCATGGTTCTAGCATAGCTTCTTCTTTGAGGAATTGAATCAAACATCTAGCAAGCATATAATATTCCTACAATCACTTGCAAGAGAAAGCATTCCAAACATTCAACAATGGGTTTCATTAAAGAAACAAAGGAATTACATGTGAATTCAAACAAAACCATCTCAAAAGAGTCATTACATCAAGAACCACAAGAGAAATCTAAGAAACAAGCCCTAAGATATCAAGGAATTCCCAAGGAAAAGGGATTTAGCTACTCATCTTGGGTAGGAGATCCATGGAGGAGGAGGCTACTCATCTTGGGTAGGAGATCTATGAAGGAGGAGGCTTCACCCATCTTCTCCATCAAAATCCACCCTTGGAGCCCTAAATCCTTAAGGATTAGAAGAGAAATCTCCAAGAACTAAAGGAGGGGAGAAGGCTGAAGAAAGGCTGGAGAAAAGAGGGAAAAAGATGGGAGAAAAGATCCCTAAAATAAGAGCCAAAACCCCTATTTATAGGCCCTAAGTCGTGGACACTTGGATCAGATCTGAACCGTCCATTTTTACCCATCAGCCGATCTTGGATCGATCCAAAATAGGTTTGGATCGATCCAATGTGTAAAACTGCAAAACTGGTCTCTGAAAAGGTTTTGGATCGATCCAGACTGGTTTGAATCGATCCGGAATAAGTTTGGATCGATTCAGACTGGGTTGGATCGATCCGGAATAGGTTTGGATCGATCTATAATTTTGGGATCGATCCAAATATTCTGTATCCATCCAGACTGGGTCTGGATCAAGTCTGGATCAATCCAGACTGGGTCTGGATCAATTCTGGATCCATCCAGACTGGGTCTGGTCTGGATTCAATTCAGACTGGGTCTGGTTCAATCTGAATATGACAGATTTTGCGCAATTTATGTCTTTTAAGCCCGAAATCGATGCAACTCTCTTTGGAAACCCTTGTACCTGAAATAACATGAAAAGATATTAGAAATGCATTGCTTGAGAGCTAACAAAGCCAAGTTAAATGGGTGAATTATGCATATTTTGTGACTCATCGATAGCATTAAGAACAACATCATGACACTTAGGAGGTATCATATCATGCATGCATTCATCTGTATCATTATCATCAAGAAACACCGGAGGGACCGATTCATTCATATCATAAGGCAAAATATCATCCACAATATCATGAACCGATAACACCTCATGAGAAATCCCATCATTGTATACATTACAAACATTGGTCAAATGGGTATCACAAGCATCATCATTAAAATTAGGAGGAACTACCTCACTCACACAACCATCAACCACATCATAATATGAATAAATTAAAGAAGCTAGTTGTCCAACATGGACTTCTATATTGGCTAATGATTGCGAGTGAGAATGTATAAGTCGGTTTCGTGCCTCGAAAGTCTCTAAAGCTTTAAGAATCTGCTCATCTAAAGATCGATCTATTTGTGCTTGTGGTTCGAAGGGAATGGGAGGCTCATACCAATGTTGGGGTGGTGGGTATTATGAGGACCCGTACCTCCAACCCGGTCTGACCGCGTTAAGTTGAGGGTCCGATTTTGTGGTTTGGCTCGGTTGGCCTTGGGATGTGATCAGTTGATCGCATCGCTGTTTTCGACCCAGGGGCATTTTGGTAAATTTGCTCCCTGGTGGTCGGTTTTACACCCGTATTGCACACTGTCTTTGATTGATGTATGTGATTGATTAGAACCTTAAGGGCGCTTCCGATCGGAAGATCGGAGTTCGATCGGGAGAGATCAAATCGGACGACTGTGATCGATTCCAGCTTTCTATAAATAGCCTTTTCTTTTCTCTCTCTTCTCTTTCTTTTCTCTTCTCTCCACTCTCTCTCCTCGTGGGATGCCGGCTGGAGCTTTGGGCTGCGGCTTTTTGGCGTGGATCCGCGGCGATCAGAGTTGACGATCTCGTAGATCGCCTGCTTATTGCTACATGTAGGTGTTTCTACCCAATTCCTATGAGTTGGTAAGCCTAGGATCGTCTTTTTGTGATTTGTGGCCGTTGGTTTTGTTAGAATGCTATGATTTTCTGTATTCTAGTTCCTTGTCATGTTTAGAATCTAGCTATGGTTTCAGTTCCGTATTCTTTCGGATGAATTCCGTATTTTTGTCGGTTTTTCGACGGGGTTGGACTCAGATCTGATATTTCACCATCTGAGTTTGGTTATTATTGCATGAATGAATTCCCCACCATCAAATAGACCTTCCTGCAAAGTTTGAATGGATTCCATCGCCGTTTGATAGATCAAATCCAACAAATTCAGTTTTTCATCGGTTTGATCGGCTTACGGACAATTTGATTTAATTCGAAGGATTTGATCATCTAAAGTTGGATTTCTTAGTGTCATTAGATTCCCCACATCCAATTGCACATGCCTACCAAATTTGGTTTGATTTTGATACATTTTGATAGATCGAATCCAAGAAATTGGATCTCATGCACTATTTGGCACTATTCACTCTTCCGTGTCGAGTATGAAGGATCGATTTTTTGGATGAAATGATCGATCACTTCGGTTGAAACATTCTGCTCCGTCTGAAGAAGATCAATCTTCTTGGGACAAGAAGATTGATCTTCTTCTTGACAGAGGGTGTGTTTGAGGATGATCGATCTTCTAGTGCTAGAGGATCGATCCTTCTTTCCCAGACAGAACACCATCATGAGGGAGATCGATCTTCTTGTGAAGGAAGATCGATCCCTCCTTCCCAGGCAGGGAACGCCCTTAAGGAGGATCGATCTCCCCTTCCTTTCCAGGGAAGATCGATCACCCCTCCTTGAGAGGGATCACCCATGTAAATGATCGATCATCTTGGGTAAGATGATCGATCCTTTATATGTTGATTTGTATAATTGATCCGAATTTGATGTTTTCGGTTTCGTTTCGACCCGGATTTCTCGGGTGACTTTCCCGATGATAGGTAAGGATTATTATAATATTTTAATCTGGATTTTAACGGGTTTATCCTTGGATTACGCCGTGATTTGTATTCCGGATCGGTTTACCGGTTTCTACCAGTTTTCAAGCAGTTTCCCGATAAAGCATGTTATACCTATATAAATATAGTTTGTGATTGCACTATCGCTTCATGGGTAACCGAGGGAGTGACGACCCCCGGGAATGTTTAGTATAAATGAGCCGGAGGTGTGCCCTACATGCTTAGAATAGTTTACTGCTTTGATTAATAGCCCCGCTGATTGCCGGTGTGCGCCGAGGACATAACCCGTTGTACTAGTAGATTATATATCTTGTATGTGTGACTTGCTGCCTTGGCCGGGGTTGTATCCCCTTGTAGCAATTTTGGTTGACGACTGTGGACGCCGTTGTACCGAAATTGGCTCGATTGTGGTTGTCGCTTGGCTGTTGGCCAGTTACCTGCAGGGTAACTGTGGAACCTTAGTCTGTCAGGTGCAAGAGAGCACTGAAGACTATTGTATATCTGTGTTTATCGCTTTGCTCTAATCGTTGTATTGTTAGTATAGCTTACATGTATTTGAGACCCTTGCTATGCTCACCCCTTTAGCTAGCTATAGGCTATGCATATCCCTGTATAATTGATGTCATGTTGTTGCATGCTTATATCTCTTTATCTGTGCCTGAGCATTGCATGCATTTTGTCTGCATTAGAGCATAAGGCTAGGGTGCGAGTGAATAGGGTCTTCGCTGATCCGAGGCTCTCGGGTCGCTTGGATCTAGCTCTAGGATCGTGGCTGGGTAGCAAGGACTAGGGCGTGATTGTTATGCCAAATCTCTATATTCTCGAGGATTGGTCTAGTTGGCTATTGATCGCTCACAAACGTTGTCGTTAAAACGTTGCAAACTCAATCAAATATAAATTTATAATCCTTATTCAATCACTACACTACTAGTAGAATAACGGTGAAGTCAGGAGTCGATCCACAGAAAAAATGTTGAAAACTGAAATCAATTCTCGAAACCCTAAAACTAAGGAAAAGAATCCAAGATAGAATAAAGTTATCTAAACTAATAAATAAAATAGATAAAAGGTTAATCAATTTGAATCAATGGAGTAGTTACTTAGGAATTACTCAATCCGCCCTAGTTTCATTATTAGTCTTCTCTAGTTATCATTTTGTTCCCTTCTCTCAACATTATGGATCATATGGCTACAAGCTCACATGAATCCCTAAAATAAAGTTAATGTTCCCAACGGCATAACCTATCTTTGCTTGGCATAGATTGTCTTTAGTCCTACGATTACCTTAAATTATACTACTCCTAATGACCTTGGTACAACCTATCTTCACGTAGCATAGCTTATCTCAAAGGCAAACCAATAGCTTCATGAAAACCATCTCATATATCTCTACAATCAATCACAGAAATCATGTAGGACTGAAAGTACGTCAAGGGAACTCTGTTCCTTCAACTCTATTAATAATAAAACCATATTCATGAGATCATACATCGAGAAGTACACAAGAATCAAACTAAAGAAAAATCAAAACTACACTAGAGTTTCACAAGAATCATCACACACGGCGGCCGTCCGCGGCGAGATCAGGAATGAAATCGGTGAAAATAAGGAGAATTTAACATCGGATGTTGCTGTAGGACGTCTAGAAGATCAAAGAATGGTCAGCATGGTCTTGATTGAAGATCTATACCGTCCGATCGAAAATCGGATCACTGTAGCACATGGATCATGTCTAGCAACAATCGGATGGCTGAAACTCGCCGGTGATGGATCAACGGCAAAACATCGTCGCCGGAGGACGGGAAGGGTACAGGAAGAATCGTGGAGGGCAGAGGAGTTCTCCAGTGAGCTCTAATCAAAAAATGGAGGTCCCCAGGTGGTAGAACGGAGGTGGCCGGATCGGAGTACGATGATGGCCGAAATTGGATTCCAATGATTGGGGCTTCAACCAAGGACGGGGACGATTGAGTAAGGATCGTGGAAGATTTGGTAAGTGGTTTATGGGGTTTGATTGATGAATTGAGCTACCAGACGGCGGATGGAAGGTAGACAGTGATGGTCGGCGATGTGTAGGTCGATTCCGGTGATTCCGACGCCAAGTCCGGGTTTTAATGGGTGGAAAACGATCGTGAAAACCTAAGAAAGCTTCTGGAGGTGGTATAAGGTGGTGGGCGGCCATTGATGAGGAGAAAGACGGTGGCTTAGGAAGGCAGAGAGGTTCACCGGCGTCGTAGGAGAGAGGGATGAGGGCGGAGGAGGCAGAGAAAGGTAGTAAGGAGGATGGCGGAGGTCTAGGAGAAGGTTTGGAGGGACGGGGATGGCCGGAGCGGGCCTGAGAGGTGGCGGAGATCAGCGGCTCGGGGACGAGCCGATCCAGTTGCAGCGGAGCCGGGACGATGATGTCCCGGCTCGCTAGAGAGCCGATCGGGAAGAGAGAGAAAATCCGACGGAAAATAAGGAAAAATAGGGAAAAGGTGGAGAAAAATTCCAAGAAAAAACGAGGAAAATCCTAAAAATCTAGGGAAAATCATAAAAATTAAATAAAATTCTTAAAAGCTAAGGAAAAATCCTAAAAACTGGGTTGCCTCCCAGAAAGCGCGTAAGTCTACGTCTTTCGCTAGACGTTCCGGAAACAAGATTTAGGAGGCCGATGGTTCCATGTGAAGAAATACATGGCCCGGATCATGGTGAAGGTATGCAGATATGCTTGATCAAAGAATAAACAAAAGTAATTATCAAACATATAATTCGAAATTTTGATACGATCTTTGATGAAAGGACGATAAGAATTGGCATAGTCTTCACTCATAACAAGGTTCTCCTCCTCACAAAGTTCAACTAATGGGGATGATATTAAAGCTAGAATCTCAAACTAAGGCTCTAGAGAAGGAATATTACTAACACCCTCATCCTCATTATGTTTATCACTAATACGCACATCATCATCATTCAAGTCATCATGTAGAAGTTCAACTTGAGGTTCCTGACAGGGGTCTCACTAATATGCTCATCCTCATTATGATCATTGTAAATAGACATATTATCATCATGAACAACCGACAATTTAACATAACAACCCTCATCATCACTATCATCAAAAAAACTTACTTCATAAGAATGACCGAAATACATATAAGGTCCAGAATGTACAACCGGATAGCATTCATCAACATCATCAACCGTATCATCCAAAGTTGGCAAAACAATATTTTCAGCAGCTGGTAAAACATTATCAATAGCATCATGAACTGGCAAAGTATCACAAGCATTATAGCATGCATCAACATCATTAGAAAGATAAGCATTATGATTATTGTCATCATAAAGAAGAGGCATAGAATCATATCCATCCACTATATCATCAAAAGAGTGACTTACGTTAGCTAGTTGTCTGGACAGGACTTCTAGCTTGTTTATCAATTGTGAGGTTTTAACTTGATCAATTATAAATGGCTTTTGTTGTATTTGTGTCTGATCAGTGAAGGGGTTCTCAATTATGTTACATTCCCAAGAAAGTCTATCCTAAGCGAAGGATTTACGAAATTCTACTAAGGAATTATTAATTTCTTCCATTACCTTAAGAATATCATCCAAAGTTGGCTCTTGTTGTGCTTGTGATGCAGGGTGAACAGGCGGCTCATACCAGTATTGTTGCCGAGGTTGTGCTTGAAAAAGATATGGCGGTGCAAAATTAGATGCAAAATCTTGGGCCGGTGGTTCTATGTTCCATGGTTGAATGTTAAGAGACTGGTAACCTTGAAATTGCCAACTAGGGTATGTATGATCTCTAAAATTTGGATTATAAGCATATGCATGTGAGTTATATGTCGGATTTGATAAACCATATATGTCATTATTGTAAGCGGGTCTATAACTAAAAGGCAAATCATCATTCGCCCTGGAACCCAGTGGCATATAAAAATTAGTCATGCATGTAAGATCACAAAAGTAAAGACCACAGTAAAGATAAGAAATACAAATAGTGGGCTGGTCAAAGATACGACTGCCGCTGATGCGTGCTTTTGTGCGTCTTGCAGAAGCGACTCAAACAGCTAGATAAAATAACTCGGAGTTTAGAACAAACTTACCATACTACACAGTCCCGACCGGTCGCTCTCGTGTCCGACCGATCGCTCTTGGCGATGGGATGCAGGTCCAAGTTCGAGAAAATCAAATTTAGTAGCTGTAAAAGTCAGAAAAATTGTCAGAAATTTTCCAAAAAAATGAAAAATCAAGAAATGAATAAATAAGAAAGATAAAACCCTAACTAAGCCAAGAAATAGAGCAAAGAGAAAATCAATCAATCTACCAAAAGTATTCCCTGGCAACGGCTCTGAAAATTGATTGCTCACAAACGTTGTCGTTAAAATGTTACAAACTCAATTAAATATAAGTTTATAATCCTTATTCAATCACTACACTACTAGGTAGAATAGCGGTGAAGTCGGGAGTCGATCCACATGGAAAACGTTGGAAACTGAAATCAATTCTCGAAACCCTAAAACTAAGAAAAAGAATCAAAAATAGAATAAAGTTATCTAAACTAATAAATAAAAGAGATAAAAGGTTGTTCAATTTGAATCAATGGAGTAGTTACTTAGGAATTACTCAATCCGCCCTAGTTTCATTGTTAGTCTTCTCTAGTTATCATATTGTTCCCTTCTTGATGAGAATGCATAATGTTATATTTTTATCCCATAATACTTAATCTCCTATGCTTATTTGGTACCTAAATACACTCATAATTCCTATATTTTGATTTAGGATGCAATTGAAGTCTTTAAGTTCAAAAAGAAGCTGAAAAGAGTATATGGATCAAATTTAAAGATTAAATTGGACCTTCTCATGAAGAACCAGATGATGTGTCATATATGGTTGGAAAGCTCTTGAAGTCTAGTTTCTGGAGAATTTTACGGTTCATGATTCCGAGTTTCCTAGAGGAAGTTACGGCAATTTTAGTACCAATGGTGCAGTCTGGATGGCAAAACAGTAAATACTCAGGAAAGCAAGATCGATCTGTCTCCCTAGTAGGATCGATCCTTCTACACGCAGACCTGACAGAACGCATACTTTTCAGATATTCACAGTAGGATCGATCCTACTATCCATCCTACTGAGCAGGATCGATCCTACACCCATGGAAGGATCGATCCGACTCGGGCGTAGCCAGAAATTGAAGATTTTGATGCAAAGGATCGATCCTAGACCTATGAAAGGATCGATCCTACTTTCCCAGTGGAGAAAATCAACGGTTCAGATCTAATCCGAAGATGGAGACACTTAAGGCTATAAATAGGACTCTTTCTAGGGTTTGAGGGGGGATTTTCTGGATACGTTTGGCTGCTATTTTCTACTCTTTTATATTTTTCCTAGGTTTTCTCTAACTTGATGAAATCTTTTGGAGGATTATTCTTGATGGCCCTGCGTGGCTAAATCTTGATTCTTGGTCAAGGAAACTGAAACCTCGAAATCAATGAAACTGTGAGATCTAATCTATTTTTATTATTCAGTTTATGGTTAAGTATTGAATGTTATTCTGTGGTTATATTCATGCTTGTCTTGTTTAATTGCTAGGAGGCCTACTAGTATATTATTCATCGCAATCTACTGCTAGATTGGATATCAAATCCGTAATTGTTTGATCCCTCTAATCTGCGAGGCAACTAGGGTTTAATGATCTACTGCGTTTCAGAGATTGTTAGATCTTAGGAAGAACATTCGACTAAATTAAATGCAACCGCTTGTGCTTGTGTTGTTTAGCTTCATCGATCTCTCTATTCTTAAGACTGCTACTAGATTAAATCTACAGCGCGTGTCTTAGGTTGTTTAGTAGTTAGGGTTGATTAGATCACTTGTTTCTAATTAACTATGATTGAGGAGATATTCGAATTTAATTCGAACGGTGAATATTCATGGTATGAATTGATATATACTTTCATCGATGATCAGTTATAAAGATTCCGATGGTGGATGTTGACTTAGACCAAGGTTTGTTCTCTTGATTCAATTCGTTTCTTCAATTTAGATTATTTCTATTTTGTTTTCGTTTTACTCAAAACCCCCATCTTTGTTCACATAGCACAAAACTTATATTAGACACTTCTCATGTGATCGACTCGTACTCGTAGTACTACATTTATTTTGAAGAGTATTGGTTTTATTTTTGAGTGCCTACGACAGCACATCAAATTTTGGCGCCGTTGCCGGGGAATGATTCTAGTTGATTTTTGTGCTTATTGTGATCTTTATTTCATAAAAAAAGAGTTTGCTTCGTTTATCAGTGATTTAGTGTAGGATTTTTATTTATCTTCATTACTCTAGACCTTTTCTTAATTTGTTTTTCTCGGTTTATCAGAGTCTTCTTGATTGTTTATGAGTATAGCTCGATCTTTTAATCAAGGTGATTTACAATATGATCCAGAGATAGAAAGAACTTTACACAGGTTAAGGAGGGAAGCTCGGAGAAACATTGAGAACAACGATTTGGATCTTGATTCTCCATTCGCTAGTGATTCAGAATTAGAAGAGGAAGAAGTCATGGCCGGAAATCGGACTTTGAAAGAACTTACAACCCCAGATTTGAATCAACAACCCTTATGCATTACATTCCCTACTTTGGATGTTGCTACTACTTTTGAATTGAAATCTGGACTAATACATCTCTTACCCACTTTTCATGGACTTTCAGGTGAGGATCCTCACAAGCATTTAAAAGAACTTCATGTTGTAAGGGTCTTCATTACTCAAGCCGTGAAAGTTTGGAAGGAATTGAAGGAATTGAGGCTTAAACTCATAGTGTGCGGCTTGAACAATGGGTTGTTGTATGCCCGATGTCGGTGCAAATGTAGAAGGGACATAATAATCCCTTATACTCCTACGGTCCAGGATAGGATTGGCATTGGGATTGGGGTCCGGGTTGGGATTATCCATGGCTTGCGAAAGTGGTGAGTCCTTATGCAAGAATACGCTTGAAGATGCCCTAGAATCTAAGAATGCTTGCAATGTGATATCTAGGTCATGATCATCACTCATTCATTCATATGGGGATTTGGACCATTCAAGGCAAGAGATACGTTACAGTGGGCTGGTCCAAGAATCCTTGTATCCTCGTCCGTAGATGAGTCGCTTCGCCGCTCGGAAGCTTCACCTACAAACACAAAAAGATATAACAATATAAGCAACGTTCTATTTTTGGTATTTTGTAATAAAAGAAAGTAAAACAATCTAATTGAAGGAAGAGATTTATTAAGTAAGAAATTCAAATCATCAAATCCCCGGCAACGGCGCCAAAATCTTGACGTGCCCAAACCACTCGTCATAAAAGTGACTAGGGTGTCAGGATTACAAAATTTATCGAATCCTAACTAACTACTACGTAGTTAGCGGGAGTCCGGGTCGATCCACAGGGAAATGAGAATTGATTAACGTACTCGATAGATAACTCCCAACAATAGCTAAGATAATTTGGGTTTTGGATTAATGATGATTAAAGTAATTAACTATGTAAAGAGAAATAAAACTAATATGGAGAAGCCTTGGGATTTCCATTTCATTGTAGGTTCTATCGTAGCCTCCTAAGGAATTAATGTGTATAATCCAATTGGGACGATCGAAATCTAGAAGTCAACAAGCGGGTGGTTAGCCTCACTTATCCCTCAACGGAAGTTGGCTTAGAATCTTCCGCTGGCAAAAATCACATTCAAAAAGTCGACGAATGAGTGATTAACTTCTATCGTCGCTAACGAACCTTCGATTAAGATCGATTCGTCGCAAGAAAAAGGTATTGTATGGAATCGAGCATTGAATTGAGATGGTTCTAGCACCTCGAATCCAATGCAAAAGAGATAGAATGGACTCTCTAATTAGAGGGATAGGGATTGTTCTAGCATCCCTAAACTCCAAACTAGGGCTATATATGTCACTCCCCGAATAAGAAAACCCATCCAGATCAAGGCGTGAGCCATCTAAACCTGTTACATCATCAATAGGCGCATATATATATAACTGCTATGAATTTAAACAATTTGGTTCTCCAGTTCAGATAAAAAAAATTTGACAGAATCCCTGAAAACCCTCAGGAGACTATAACTCCTCCACTGGGGTAACCCAGGGGTTTAAAGGCTTGTTGCACATGCTAAGTGCAACCGTGAGACCTACGAAAGTGGCTAGTTAGATTTATTGTTTTTCTTTTATATTTTCTTTGCTCGAGGACTAGCAAAATGTAAGTTGGGGTGTGTGATGAGTCAATAAATATTCATACTTAAACCCCTTAATTTACATTTGTTAGCCCAAGAGTGTTTGTATTTGATAGTTTGTTAATTGATTTCAGGTTTAATGAAGATTCAAGTTAGAAAATACAGAAAAAGACTAATATGTTGAAATTACGCTTCTCCGCTAGCAGTTTGAAAAGAATTCACCAAATTCTCCAGATAAATCCTAAATTTCTGAAATTTGGAGGACGTATAGAAGCCTTAAAGATGAACAACTTCCATGTTGGACACTTTGCGAGATTCTGGACAAATTAGTAGCCGTTTTCAAGAATATGAAGATAAACAGATGCTGGGAAACTGATCCGTCGACGCTCAGGAGAATATTCGCCACATATTCCAGATAAGTCTAAATAATGTCAAATCTTAGGGACAGGACAGAAGACTTCCTAATCAACATCTTTCATGTTGAGCACATTTCCAAATTCCAGACGGGTTGAACCCAGTCGCGACCGGAAGAGGCTGTCAGAATTAAACCACCGGAAGAGGCTGTCAGAATTAAACCAGAAAATCCGAGTTGCACTTGAGGTCCAACTCAACCCAAAACCCTAATTTTGGGAATACACCTATAAGAAGGTGTTTGCTGGCCGAAAATTGCAAGTCCCCATAGAGAGAAAAGAGAGAACTAGGGTTTGGAGGATTCTCTGGAGAAGATGGAGCTGCAACGTGGATCCCAATCGTTCTTCATCGAATCTAAGGCTTCCGTCACAAAGATGAGTAGCTAATTCTGTACTTAGGGATCTCATGAAGCTTTAGTAGATCTTCCTTCTATTTTTCTAGTTGAATCTTGTATTCTTTTTCTGGACATGATCTGATAGATTTGGTTTTAATGATAAAAGAGTTGAGGGAACAAAGTTCCTTGACGTATTGTTAGTCCTACTTGATTTCGGTGATTGAAGGTAGAGATCTATAGGATGCTTTTTATGTGGTTTGTGAATGCCCAATGAGATATTTTATGCTTATTGATGATAGCTTGTGCTAAGGTTACCCCGATGACAATCTATGCTAATCGAAGATAAAATATGCCTTTGGAAAACACTCTCCTTTTAGGGATTCATGTAAGCTTAAGAAGTTGTGAATCTATAATGTCTAGATAAGAAAACAAGAGGATAACTAAAGAATACAGGAAGTGAAACTAAAGTGGATTGAGTAATCCCTAGGTCTTCTCTCATTAATAGATTTCAATCTTTTTACATCGCTTTCTTAACTAGTTTTAATTAATCAGTTTCCAAAATCCCAAATCAATCCTTTTCACTTTAGATTTAGAGTTCCGAGATTTAATTCTGATTTCTCCTTCGTAATCAAAGTTTCCCTGTGATTCGATCCCGTATTTCATCACTATTCTACCCCATAGTTTAGTATTCGGAATAAGGGTTTATAAATTTTATTGTTGATTGAGTTTGCAACGTTTTTAACGACGCGTTTGTGAGCGATCAAAGACTAGGTTTGTTTCCTCACACCTAGCTAAAACTTTGGTAAGATTCTTGAGACAAGAGTCAAAATATTGGCCAAAGACTGAAAAATCATCCATAAAGATCTCTAGAAAGTGTTCGATCATGTCTCCAAAGATGGCTAACATGCAACGTTGAAATGTTGCCGGTGCGTTACAAAGACCAAAGGGCATGCGTCGGTAGGTGAAGGTACCAAAAGGACAAGTAAATGTCGTTTTCTCTTGGTCCTTAGGGTCAATTGCAACTTGGTTATATCCGGAGTAGCCATCAATGAAACATTAGAAGCTTTGCCCGGCAAGTCTTTCCAAAATTTGGTCAATGAATGGAAGTGGAAAATGATCATTTCTAGTGAATGAGTTCAACTTCCGGTAATCTATACATACTCGCCATCCCGTAGTTTGGCGAGTAGCGATGCTTTCTCCCCTCTCATTCTTAATCACGGTAATGCCCGACTTCTTGGGCACTACTTGGGTTGGGCTCACCCATTTGGAATCCGAAATAGGGAAAATGACTCCCGCCTCAAGGAGTTTAAAAACCTCTTTAACACAACCTCTCTCATGTTTGGATTTAATCGACGTTGAAACTCTATGACACTCTTAAACTCATCCTCTAAATGTATGCGGTGCATGCATATAGATGGGTCTATCCCCTTGAGATCGGCAATGGACCACCCAATGGCCCTCTTGTGTTTGGTGAGCACCTTAATGAGTTTTCCCTCTTATGCAAGAGTCAAGGATGAAGAGATGATTACCGGGAGGGAGCAATTCGGCCCAAGGTACTCGTATTTCAAATTGAAGGGCAAGGGTTTCAACTCTAAGGTTGGAGGCTTAATAAAAGATGGGGGTCCCGGTGTGGAGGATATAGGTGGTAATGGCTCAAAAAAAGTTTTTCGAAAGGCAATGTCACATGCATGTTCAAATTCATCGAGTAAATTCGAAGTGGGTAAATCCGCATCCTACAACGCATTAAAAACCATCGGAAAATCATCAAAAGTCAACACTTCATCACGTAAACCCGGAAAATTCTCTTCAACAATCAGTAAATCATCAAAATTCAAAACATCATCACCACTCGATAAAGAGTCATCACAAGCATCAACAAATGATTCACAAGCATCATCCATATCAAAATTCGCAACCATCACATCATTTGCACATTCATCAACAATATCATCATCCACTAACGCATCGACCATGAAACATTCATTCCCATGCATAGATTATCTAGTAGTTTAAAAAATATTTAATTTCAACTCCATATTCCCGAATGTAACGGTCATGATGCCACTCCTACAATTGATGCATGCATTGGCCGTAGCCAAGAAAGGTCGTCCAAATATGATGGGAATGGATTTCTTATGTCTAAGACCCGGTTCCATGTCAAGCACAATGAAGTCGACCGGGAAAACACATCTATCGACCTTAACTAAAATGTCTTCAAGACCACCACGTGGTGTTTTGATAGATCTATCGGCTAATTGCAAAGTTATCGAGGTCAGCTTGAGCTCTCCTAAGCCAAATTTACAAAACAATGAGTAGGGCATGAGATTCACACTAGCTCTTAAATCATGAAGAGCCCCCTCAATCAATTGATCTCCTATGATGCAAGAAATGGTAGGAGTGCCGGGGTCTCTTAATTTCGGAGGTAGATCGAGTTGAAGAATAGAGCTAACTTGCTTAGTTAGGAAGAGCTTTTTAGAGACATGAGATTTAGATTGCCTCTTGTGGATACACAAGTCTTTCAAAAATTTGGCGTAAGAAGGCACTTGCTTGATGGCATCTAATAAGGGAAGGTTGATGTGGACTTTCTTGAAGAGTTCTAGCATCTCCTCATACTTGCCACTCTTCCAAGGTTGGGATGTGGCTTGAGGATCAACTAGTGCTTGAGGATATGGAGCCTTAGGAATGTATGCTTTGGTTGGTAAAGGATCGAGTAAGATAGGTTCAGTTTCCTTGAAAGATGGTAATGGACTCGAAGAATCATGAGTGGCATGATGAGGTGATACTTGAGAGTCTTTCATTGAAGCAGACAAATGAGGTTCATGCTCTTGTTCTAATGTGGTGTCTTTGGGCATCTCAACATTAGGAAAAATCTTTCCACTCCGGAGGGTAGTGACCGCTTGCACTTCCTCATGAGAGGAATCGACATAATGTTGGCCTTTAGGGTTTGCTATGGGTTGACTAGGAAGTCTACACTCCTCCCTTCTTGCCATAGTATTAGTCAATTGGCCTATTTGCACTTCCAACTTTGCAATGGATTGGGAATGAGAATGTAAAAGTTGGGTGATTGACCCAAAAGAATCCAAGGCCTTAAGAAGTCTTTCCTCAATAGAAGGATCACGTTTCGGAGCTTGAAGAGCTTGATGGGCTTGATAGGGAGCTTGGTATGGGGAAGGCCCAGGTGGCCTTTGATTCCAATTTGGAGGATGAGATGATTGAGGATAACTTGACACTTGAGGTGGATATGCATGAGGAGCTTGAGGTGGCCGGTAGGTGGTTTGATTTTGTGGAGGTTGGTTAGAAGGATATAGCGCTTGATACCTAGGAGGATAGCTTGGGGCTTGATTGCCCAAAATCGGAGGCCTAGAATTGTATGTATTTGGAGGTTGTTGGCCGGGATTTCTCCATGAAAAATTTGGATGATCCCTAAGACCGGGATTGTACGTATTTGAGTAAGGGTCATAAGTAGGCTTCGATTGATTGAAGACCGCATTGATATGATCTTGCACGAGCTCCGGATACTCACATGCCAAATGGCAATCGGTAACTACGTGGCCGGGAGTCGAACATAGGAAGCAAAGTTCTCCCAATGATGGAGAATTGAGTGGGTAACTCGATGAAGGAGGAGTAGCAATTTGATTCAAAGAATGAGCAAGAACTTGATCAAATTTTCTACTTAGATTATCAATTTGTTGTGCTACACGGGTGGCTTCGGATAGCTCTAAAACTCCTCTAGGGTTGGGTTGCTCTTCAGGACTTGAAGTATCCCTAACATTTCTTGAAGTGAAGGCATGATTTTGAGAATTAATAGCAAGCTTTCCAAATATAACCCATGAGTCCTCGTATGGATTTGTCATGAACACCCCACCACAAACGGTGTCTACGTCTTGTTGATGACGTAGTCTAAGGCCATTGTAAAAATAATCGACAAGAGATCACTTTGGAATTTGATGGTGTGGGCATTTCCTAATAAGCTCTTTAAACATATCCCAAGCATCATGAAAAGGTTCATCATCTTCTTGACGAAAGGTCGCAATTTGGGTCCTCATTTCATGAGTCTTTGCTATAGGGTAGAATTTTTCTAGGAAAGCACTTTGTAATTGGACCCATGTGATCGTTTAGGGCTCAAGGGATCCTAACCAATGCTTGGCTTTGCCCTTCAAGGTAAATGGAAACAATTTCAAACTCATTGCATCCTCGCTAAAATTTGCAATTTTGACCGTGTAACTCTTTTCAAGAAAATCATTTAGGTGATAGTAAGGATCCTTATTACTCAAGCCGTGAAAGTTTGGAAGGAATTGAAGGAATTGAGGCTTAAACTCATAGTGTGCGGCTTGAACAATGGGTTGTTGTATGCCCGATGTCTGTGCAAATGTAGAAGGGACATAATAATCCTTCATACTCCTACGGTCCGGGATAGAATTGGCATTGGGATTGGGGTCCGGGTTGGGATTATCCATGGCTTGCGAAGGTGGTGAGTCCTTATGCAAGAATACGCTTGAAGATGCCCAAGAATCTAAGAATGCTTGCAATGTGATATCTAGGTCATGATCATCACTCATTCATTCATATGGGGATTTGGACCATTCAAGGTAAGTGATACGTTACAGTGGGCTGGTCCAAGAATCCTTGTATCCTCGTCCGTAGATGAGTCGCTTCGCCACTCGGAAGCTTCACCTACAAACACAAAAAGATATAACAATATAAGCAACGTTCTATTTTTGGTATTTTATAATAAAAGAAAGTAAAACAATCTAATTGAAGGAAGAGATTTATTAAGTAAGAAATTCAAATCATTAAATCCCCAGCAACGGCGCCAAAATCTTGACGTGCCCAAACCACTCGTCGTAAAAGTGACTAGGGTGTCAGGATTACAAAATTTACCGAATCCTAACTAACTACTACATAGTTAGCGGGAGTCCGGGTCGATCCACAGGGAAATGAGAATTGATTAACGTACTCGATAGATAACTCCCAACAATAGCTAAGATAATTTGGGTTTTGAATTAATGACGATTAAAGTAATTAACTATATAAAGAGAAATAAAACAAATATGGAGAAGCCTTGGAATTTCTATTTCATTGTAGGTTCTATCGTAGCCTCCTAAGGAATTAATGTGTATAATCCAATTGGGACAATCGAAATCTAGAAGTCGACAAGCGGGTGGTTAGCCTCACTTATCGCTCAACGGAAGTTGGCTTAGAATCTTCCACCGGCAAAAATCACATTCACAAAGTCGACGAATGAGTGATTAACTTCTATCGTCGCTAACGAACCTTCGATTAAGATCGATTCGTCGCAAGAAAAAGGTATTGTATGGAATCGGGCATTGAATTGAGATGGTTCTAGCACCTCGAATCCAATGCAAGAAAGAGATAGAATGGACTCTCTAATTAGAGGGATAGGGATGGTTCTAGCATCCCTAAACTCCAATCTATGGCTATATATGTCACACCCCGAACCAGAAAACCCATCCAGATCAAGGCGTGAGCCATCTAAACCTGTTATATCATTAATAGGCGCATACATATAACTGCTATGAATTTAAACAATTTGGTTCTCCAGTTCAGATAAAAAAAATTTGACAGAATCTCCTTTATAATTATAAGACAAGAAACCTGTACATTTTGTAATTTTACAATCTTAACATCCTCACATTCCTCAACATATATATCAAATAATATTATAACATTTTTCAAATACAACTGAATTAATTATCATACAACTTTGTTCTCGAATACATCATTTTGTACATCTCTGATTAAAACTGTAAATTATCTGTAGAAGAACTCCTCGACGCTCCAAGTCCTCGATCACCTCGAAATACCGCACCATCTTCTAAAGGAACACATGAAAGATGGAACTGCATCGACCTGCATCGCCGATGCAGCCCAGATAGGGTGTGCAATAATGCCCAGTAGGGTTCTACTCTACGTTGCACAGAAAGGAAGGGAAACTGCAACTGTGTCATCCTCCGCCTAAGCCTAATGTATGCCAAGGGTCCTATGACCCTATCGATGTCCCAAGGGCTCCCGTCATGAACCTTTCTCTTGAACATGTTACCAAGATCACCCTAAGCACCAACAGGGGAACGGTACCATGCGGGATCACCCTTACCCAAGAACAAATGAGAGGAAACAAAGACTGCGGGCTCCTGTCCAGGTACCACCCTGCCCAGTCATACCATCTCTCGCGGGGACACACATGTCCGGTGTTCTCAGGTAGCCCGGATCGGCGATCGAACCCATCGCTTACCACCTAGCCTGAATGCCTCTAATGCAATCATCGTGCATGAGCCTATTCAAACAACTAGGCCTAGGCGGCTCTACATGACATCTCATCATGCATGTCCAATTTAGCATATAAGATATAAAAGAGAGTTAAGCTATTTCAGTTTTATCACGTTTCAATCCAAATTTCGGTATTACGACGACATGCACCGTCGTCAGCCAGAAATTGTATAATAGGCACACCCCCAGCTAGTCAATTAACAGGGCACCACTGGCCCGCACAATATAAACATTTCCACAAAATAAATAGAAACGGCACACCGCCGGCCGTAGGCTTACATGATATTAAGATGCATACTTGAAATATTCAACTAACATAAGCATTAGAAAGCAAATAGACAGAATAAAGTATTTTAATAATCATCAGCTCAATTAGTCAAATGATACTACGATAACTACCAAACTCATGTAACACTCGACGGCAAGGAAATCAATGAAACGGCTCTTTGAGCGATCAATAACAAAACTCTACTCAATCGCTCGTCAAAACGATCAGAATCGAAAACTTAAGAAAAGTAGGGCTAACTGGCCATGGCAGCAAGAGTCGATTCATCAAGATAACAGAAAAGCATGCAATGAGAACTAACTTGGGGTAGCTAAACAACTCAAGATGAATCCACGTAGCCATGGGAAATAGAGCAGACGACCATGAATCAGATGCTCAACAACTCATCAAGATAAGCATATTTGCAACAATAGTCTAACTGTCAAGCATGAACAACATGGCATAGTATGGAAAGAGGTCATGACCTAGCATACTTAGAAGTCTAGCATAGTAATATAATTGGGCATGGCAACTTGATAGGGCATAGCATCTGTCCTAGGATAGAGCATCCTAGGAGGAAGCTACATGCATCAGGAAGCTAGGCTCAGCAACATGATAGCGACTAACAGCAGTTCGACAACTCTCTTTGGCATTTCATCAAACATCTATAGGACTTAACATACAAACTGGACCGAGGCAGCCAAGGGACAAACGCAACACAACTCAACAAGCCAACAGGTCTGCACATTGACCACGAGAGGAAAAAAAATGTGGAAAAACTCATCAAACCCAACAATAACCAGCAAGTCCAACTCAACACCCTGAGATTCGAGGGGAATCGGAACAGGGAGTTGGAAGAGGGCCTCATGAGTTCAGCAGCTGAGAACAAGGGAGAGCCCCAGCTGCCGATGCACACACAGCAATGGCTATGGAGGAGGAAAAACACCAGCCACAAGAATACAGTATGGCTGCAGGAGAAATGAGGATGAAAACTGGGGGGAAGAATAGAGAGGCAAACCAGGAACGAGGGAAGAAGAAAATAGGGCAACCCGACACCTTGAGCAACCCAATCAGTTCCACCATTGATTCGGCAACCCACCCAAAACAGAGGAAGAAGACAGGAGAAATCTCTTATCAAGCCCTTCAAAGATCTGCAAACCCCAACCATAGCATCGAAGAAAGGAGAAGAATCTCGGCAGAGAAGAATAACAGAGATCCAAAATCTGAGAGCAAGGGAGAGCAGGGGAACCTAAACACATCGAGCAATCCAAGCGATCCCAAACACTTTGAGCCAACTATGGCATCAGGGGGAAATCAGAGAAGATGCACATAGGGGAGAGGAAGAACACCACCGGAACCACAATACAGAACAGATGCATAAATCCCAAACTAACATCACCGCAATCCATCAATACCCAAAGAGACAGGGGAAAAATCCGATCAAACAAAACGGAAGAGGAGTAACCCAGTCGATCAACCAAAAACCAAAGAATAGAAAGGAGAAACCTCTTCAGAAATCCAACGGCATGCAAAGATCTAAACTACAGCAGTAGAAAAGGAAGAAGAAACATCAATCATAGGCCACGAGATCGATAAAGCATCCAAGGAATCTATGTTATCAAGCATTCAAATCATCCCTATACTAATCTAGTAGTCCTAAACCAGGTTTAGGGAAGTAACCCTACCTCTAGCGTCGAGCTCGCGTTCTCCTTCCTCTTCTCCGGCCGTGAGTCGCCCCCGAGCTCGAGATCTCTGCCGCTCGCACGTCGTCGCCGATCGTCGTCTCCTCAAGTCGTTGTTGCCGCAGGTCATCGCCAAGCTCTTCACCAGTGAAGAGGGAAGCCCAGCCGTCGTCATCCTCTCCGCCCTCGTCGGGTCGCGATCGCCATCAAGCGCGGGTCGCCGGCGAGTCTCCTTCTTCTCTCTCTCTCAAAGTGGATCGCGGCGTATCTCTCCTCTCTCTAACGGCGGAAATTGATCCCTAACGAGAGAAGGGATGCTACTTAAAAATCCTATTTACATGAACGGCTCAATATTAGATATTGGCCGTCCGATTAACCGGATCTGATCCTAGCCGCTCAGATCTCGATCCTTACGATCGAACCCAGATCCTCCGAGCTATGGTGCTCCTAATAGTCTAGTCAAGCACATACATAATTATAAGGCCGTGTGTGCGCTACGCTGAAACCAACTCCGCCTAGGGTAATTTACCAAATTACCCCCGGAGCCGCAACGATCAAAGGGGATCACGAAGCAAGGCCAACTGAGCTAAACCAACCGAACCAGACCCTCGACCAACGCGATCGGACCAGATTGGAGATACGGGTCCTCACAATATATCCTCCCAATGTAATTGGATGTGTTTCTAGCACATCCAACTCATTGGGACATAACAACAAACACCCATCATGCACAAGCTTCTAACTCATACCAAATAAGGGTATTCATCCATTCAACAAATAAGATCCAAATACAAAGATAGAGAAATCATTCTCAAAACTATACAATAGATCATCCCCAAAGATTACACATCAAAAATCCTTAAGAAAACTACAAAAGATTCCTACAATTACATGAAAATCCTAAGAGAAAGGAAGCTAGCTACTCATCTTGGATGGATCCATGGAGGTTGGAGATGATCCTCCCTTCATGCCTCCCCTTGAGATGGGTTTCTATGCCTCTTTCTAGGGTTAGAGAACCTTTTCTTCTCCTCCAAACCAGCCCCAAGAGAGGCAGCCCCTTGCTGTCCAGCCGACCCTCTCTCCAACCAGCCCAAGAGGGGCCAGCCAAGAGGCCAGCCACGTCCTCCCCCCCTCCAAGCTGCCTTCTTTTGGGTTAAAAACCCTTTTTTTCTCTCTCCTCCTCTTAGCTTACATCTATTTGATTTAATCTGGGCCCTCACTTACGCCACATCAGCGATGTTGGGGTCCATCCCTTCTTCTAGGTGGATTAATTCCCTCAACAGTTGCTTGCTTGGAAACTAAAAACAGATCAATCCGCCTAGATTAGGGGATTGATCCGACGGACTGTTTAACTTGTGCTCTTGACGCCCTTTTTACACCAAATTCGATCCAAGTCGCCTTAGGAGTGTTTGTACCTGAAACTCCATGAAGTTTATTAGAAATGCATTGCCCTAGAGCTAACAAAGCTAAGTTAAGAGGGTGAATTGTATATATTTTGTGACTCATCACACCCCCAACTTGAACTTTACTAGTCCTCGAGCAAAGCAAGAAGAAAAATAAAATCTAACTAGCCACTTTCGTAGGACTCACGATTGCACTTAGCTCGTGCAATAAGCCGTTAAACCCCAAGGTTTACCCTAGAGGACGAGTTTTGTCTCGTGAGGGTTTTCAGAGATGATACCCACAAACATCTTATCTACAATCGGAATGCCAAGTTACAATGCCTTAATGCATGAGTGATCAAAATTCATCCAAGTGCTCGATAATGGATTCATATGCATAAATGTACTCTTCAAATCACATGTATATAAGAAGCAAATGAATAAAGGCATGGTTACCATACTTCAAAAACTTTAAAGCACTGGGTATGATTAAAATGTAATCTAGCAATCCATGTGTAGTGGGGAAATATCACAAATGCTATGGGGGTTTCAAAGTCACTCAAGTAGGTCCTAATCCGGATTAGTCATCTTAAGTACTCCTCAAGTCCGCCAAGAGTGTAACATGATCTCTTATTCAAAGCATACTTTGTTTTCTTTTTATTTCATTCCACTCTTTTTTTTTTCGAGATAATGCGTGACTGTGCAATGTTATAATCCCTTAAGCTTTCTTCTAGGCCCTTGTAACGAGCTTTAAGTCAATGACTCCTAAACCAAATGGTTTTAGGGCATTGGGTGTTAAGGCACCCCTCGGACTTAATTGCTCGAGCCCAAAAGGCTACGAATCACAACTAGTCAACACATCTTTATTCTCTCTGTTTTATTCTTTTTTTTCAATCCTAAATCGTTTGACGCAAACAATACACATTGTTACCCACATTGCCCGGTTACTAAGCCTTGGACTCTCACACAAATACTCACAGATCATACCTCTAAGCAAAACATGATCCATGCTCTTGAATCCTAAATCCTTTAAAGTTCCAAACTCCAATGGCTAATCAACCCCTCAAACATGTGCGAGTGTACGCGTGCATCGGATCACTTGACTACCTTTAATACATAGCAAGTGGATTAAAGTGAATGAAAAATGGTGTTCAAATCATGATTCACATGTTCTTATAAACAGGTGAAAATCCAAGTAATCTATGCAACGTTCATCCATAACAAGCACGAGAGTTAAATTTTTCTCACAAAATTGTCAAAGCATGTATTTAGCATCCCAAATGTAAACAAAATTTTTGCCAAAAACAGCGGTTATCACGCATGCAATACATACCCCCAAACTTAATCGGGGTTGTCCTCAAGCACGTAGGAAGGGTAAATGGAAGAGATAACCATAGGTGTAGCGTGGCGATCATGTACTGTGTTCAAGCATCCAAAGATTGTGTTTGTACCGTACCTGTGAGGCATAGATAGCATACCCAAGCATATTAAAGCATAAAGATATCTATAATCATAAATCATAGGAAATTTGGGCTGCACCTCCTTTATAGAGATAAGGTATAGCAACAAGTGCTCAAGAACAATTCAACACCTATTTACATAATGGTCCCAAATACAACATATGACAATGTATATATAAGCAAGTAACCATCACACACATTAACCATCCCCAAAGCTCAAACTATCAGATTTACACCCTCCAAACCATCTACAACCATTTTCAAGTTATATACATAGAGATACACCATCTCCAATATCATCATGTCAAAGACATCCAACCATTCATTCAAAGAGGTACACCCTCAACTTGAACATAATAAAGACATCCAATTCAATCAAGCAAGGAGGTACATCTTTCAAATATCAAAATTGCTCGAATCGCATAAGAGTCCAAGGAGGCACACCCTCCAAACCACATGAACACAAACCACATATAACTACCAAGTCAGTCCACCATGTACAAAGATACGGGAGTGATGCACAAAAAATTAAACACCCCCATACATTAAAAAGTACTCCCAACCACTCCAAAATGTTACATGATCAAAATGCCTCGAGACCTAAAAGATAGACAATGAAACTAAGCGAGTACAATGATCAAGCAAATCAATAAAGACTCAAGCACTGCCATCATCCATGGGATCATGTGAAGGTGGGGCCGGTGTTTTAGATCTGGCTAGGTTTAAGTAGTTGGGTTGGATCATGTCACATGTCAAGAGGAAATTTGGTTTGCACCACTTGGTTTAGGTTAGATCATGGCTTAGATCCAAATTGAATTTGGAGTCAATCAGGTGTGACACGATCTAACTTAACGTGGATGCTGACGTGGATAAGTTGGGATTGATCCCCTTGAATTTAGAGATTGATCCCAAGCTGGATGGCAGAGACACACTCTCTGGAAAACTAAAAACGGATCAATCCCCACAGACGAAGGGATCAATCCGTCCCTGGAACACAGATTTAAGGCACAACTACAATGAATCATGAGATGAATTTTACCTTCAAATCTGGTCTTTCCGCACTCAAAAATGAAGATTGAACTCCCACAACCACCACAATTCACCATTGTAATGAATCAATGATCAAACACACCACATTTATTCACAAACACACAAACAAAAATCAAAATCACACATCTACACCCAAAACAAAAATCACGCAACCATGCACACAAGCCAATGCAAAATAAACAAGAAGCAAACCAACAAATATGGAGCAAGCAAACATGCAATCAACAAATAAAAACTCACAAAGAAAAAGAACATTCAAAATCAAGCATACAAAAGAAACAAGATGTCAAGCAAGCATGCAAGCAAAAGGTAAAATAAAAAAAATTGACCAAGCAAAAGCTAAGAATTGGGTTGCCTCCCAACAAGCGCTAAATTTACCGTCTATAGCGAGACGCGATAAAGGCTCAAGGATAGTGGGGCTCCGCCAACATCATGGTTGGCTCAAGAGTGATGTCAAGAGGGAAACTATGAATATAAGATTTCAAACGTTGGCCATTGACAGTGAATGTAGCTCCCGAGAAAGGATTTTGTATCTCAACCGCTCCATGGGTGAAAACCTTAGTGACATCAAATGGACCTTTCCACCTAGTCTTAAGTTTGCCTGGGAAAATTCGGAGGCATGAATTATAGAGCCAAACCTTATCTCCCACATCAAAGGTTTTCTGAACTATGAGTTTATAATGAAAAATTTTAGTCCGGGCTTTGTAGATTTTGGTATTCTCGTAGGCCTCATTTCGAATTTCTTCAAGCTCATGAAGTTGGAGTTTCCTATTGCTTGAAATATCATTAGAGTCCCAATTGAGAGCTTGAATCGCCCAAAACGCTTTATGTTGAATCTCGACCGGAAGGTGACAAGGTTTTCCATAGACCAATCGGAATGGCGACATCCCGATTGGCGTCTTGTAGGCCGTTCGATAGGCCCACAAGGCATCATTGAGCTTAAATGCCCAATCCCTCTGGTCAATTCTCACAACTTTTTCTAAAATCCGCTTGATTTCACGATTGGACACCTCAACTTGGCCACTAGTTTGAGGATGGTAAGGCGTGGCCACCTTATGTGTAATTCCATATTTTTCAAATAGGGATTTGAGATGCCAGTTGATGAAGTGAGGGCCACCATCGCTTATGATGGTCCTCGGGAAGCCAAAACGAGTGAAAATATTTGCATGCAAAAATTTCAACACGACTTTATGATCATTGGTTTTTGTGGCGATTGCCTCCACCCATTTGGAAACATAATCTACTGATCGCTTACAAACATCGTCGTTAAAACGTTGCAAACTCAATCAAATATAAATTTATAATCCTTATTCAATCACTACACTACTAGGTAGAAATAGCGGTGAAGTCCAGAGTCGATCTACAGGGAAAACGTTGGAAGCTGAAATCAATTCTCAAAACCCTAAAACTAAGGAAAGGAATCAAACATAGAATAGAGTTATCTAAACTAATAAATAAAAGAGATAAAAGGTTGATCAATTTGAATCAATGGAATTGCTCAATCCACCCTAGTTTCATTATTAGTCTTCTCTAGTTATCATCTTGTTCCATTCTCTCAACATTATGGATCATATGGCTACAAGCTCACATGAATCCCTAAAAGAAAGTTAATGTTCCCAACGGCATAACCTATCTTTGCTTGGCATAGATTGTCTTTGGTCCTACGATTACCTTAAATTATACTACTCCTAATGACCTTGGCACAACCTATCTTCACGTAGTATAGCTTATCTCAAAGGCAAACCAATAACTTCATGAAAACCATCTCATAAATCTCTACAATCAATCACAGAAATCATATAGGACTGAAAGTACGTCAAGGGAACTCTGTTCCTTCAACTCTATTAACAATAAAACCATATTCATGAGATCATGCATCGAGAAGTTTACAAGAATCCAACTAAAGAAAAACCAAAACTTCACTAGGGTTTCATGAATAATCCTAAGTACAATAATTAGCAACTCATCTTTTGGATGAAAGCCATCGGATTGGAATAAGAAGATGTCACCATCCACATCCTCTCCATTTTCTTCTTGCACCTCCAAAGATTGTCAAAAATATGCTTATTTTCGGCCAGCCAACACCTTCTTATAGGTGTATTCTCGGGATTAGGGTTTTGGGTTGAGTTGGACCTCTAGTGCAACTCGGATTTCCTAGTTTAATTCTGACAGCCTCTTCCGGTCGCGACTGGGTTCAAGTTGTCCGGAATTATGAAATGTGCTCAACATGAAAGATATAGATTAGGAAGCCTTCTGTCTTGTCCCGAAGATTTGACATTATTTGGACTTATGTTGAATATTTAACGAATATTCTCCTAAGCATCGACGGACCAGTTTTCCAGCAGCTATATATCTTTATCTTCTTCAAACCTGGTATTAAACCATCCGGTGTCTAGCCAAATATCCAACATGAAAGTTGTAGCTTTTGAAGTCTTCTATCACGTACTAAATTTTCAGAATAGTTGGACTTATAAAGAATATCTGGGGAATATTCTCCTGACAGGCAACGAAACAGTCTTTATCATATAAATTCATCTTTTTAGCTGAATTTCTTGTATTTCTTCTCATATCATGATTAAATCTGAAATCAACTAACAAACAATTAAATACAACTACTCTAGGCCTAACAAAGGTAATTTAAGGGGTTTAATTATGAATATTTAGTGACTCATCATCTACCCCTACCAAAATGTATAAATAGCCATTTGATTGAGGAAATGGGCCCATAAAATCAATACCCCACACATCGAAAACTTCACATTCAAGAATGGAAGTTTGGGGCATTTCATCACGTCTAGAGATTGTACCAACTTGTTGGCACCGGAGGCAAGCTTTAGCGAAATTATGGAAATCACGGAATATGGTAGGCCAATAAAATCCACATTCAAAGATCTTTGCGGCGGTCTTCCTACCGGAGAAATGTCCACCACAAGGATGAGAATGACAATGAGTGAGGATGGACATAACTTCCGATTCGGGAACACACCTTCTCAATAATTAGTCCGGGCATCGTTTGAGCAAATATGGATCATGCCAAAAATAGTTCTTAATATGTGAGAAGAATTTGGTTCGATCATTTTTGGACCAAAAGAGTGGAATTTGCCCGGTGGTGAGATAATTGACAATATGAGCAAACCACGTCTTGGGAAATTGATCAATGGCCAAAAGATGCTCATCCGGGAACAACTCATTGATTGAAATGGAGTCTAAGATGTGCTCGGACGATAGCCTAGAAAAATGATCCGCTACAACATTAGAGGAGCCTTTTTTACCCTTAAATTCAAGATTGAACTCTTGGAGAAGCAAGATCCATCGGAGTAAGCGTGGCTTGGCATCCTTCTTGGAAAACAAGTACCGCAAAGCGGCATGATCGGTAAAGATAATGATTTTGGAACCAAGGAGGTAGGATCGAAATTTCTCCAAAGAAAAGACTACCGCTAGCAACTCTTTCTCGGTAGTTGTGTAATTGACTTGAGCATCATTCAGGGTTTTGCTAGCGTAGCATATGACGTGAGGGAGTTTGTCGATTCGTTGACCCAAAACAGCGCCCACGGTATAATCCGAGGCGTCACACATGATTTCGAAAGGAAGTGAATAATCGGGTACGTGCACAATGGGTGCGGAAGACAAGGCCTCACGAAGAGTAGTATAGGCATGCATGCAAGGATCATCAAAGTTGAAAGGAACATCTTTAGCAAGTAAGGCACAAAGGGGACGAGAAATCTTGCTAAAATCCTTGATGAAGCAACGATAGAAACCAGCATGCCCAAGAAAAGATCGGATTTGTCGAACGGATGATGGAGGAGGAAGTTTAGAGATGAGCTCAAGTTTGGCCTTATCAACTTCGATCCCCGTACTTGAAACAACGTGGCCCAACACAATCCCCTCATTTACCATAAAATGGCTCTTCTCCCAACTCAAGACTGATGAGTCAATAAATATTCATACTTAAACCCCTTAATTTACATTTGTTAGCCCGAGAGTGTTTGTATTTGATAGTTTGTTAATTGATTTCACGTTTAATGAAGATTCAAGTTAGAAAATACAGAAAAAGACTAATATGTGGAAATTACGCTGCTCCGCTGGCAGTTTGAAAAGAATTCACCAAATTCTCCAGATAAATCCTAAATTTCTGAAATTTGGAGGCGTATAGAAGACTTCAAGATGAACAACTTCCATGTTGGACACTTTGTGAGATTCTGGACAAAATAATAGCAGTTTTCAAGAATATGAAGATAAACAGATGCTGGGAAACTGGTCCGTCGACGCTCAGGAGAAAATTCGCCAAATATTCCAGTAAAAGTCTAATTTTTTCGGATTTTTCTTGCATTTCCTTGTTTTTCCTCTCTCCTCCCGCTCCGTTGTCTGATCGCGGCTCGTCGTCCCGGCTCGTCAGCTCGTCCCCGAGCCGTCACCACCCACCGCCCATCGCCGTCTCTCCGGCCGCCCTCATCCCTCCAAACCAGTCCCATAACCTCCGCCAACCTTCCACCTCTTCAACTCCGTCCTCCTCTTCCTTCGAAACCTTCTCCTCCGACGCCGACGAGCCCCATGGCCGTGGTCGACACCTTCATCCACGGCCGCCCATCTCTCCCAAACACCTCCAAAAGCGTCCTCCAGTCACCACGAAGCTTCCACCACCATCAAATCCTGTCCTTGCCGCTTGGATTCTCGGCTTCAAGCTCCGACGAAACCACCGCTCCGACCACCTTCATTCCACTGTCTAGAAGCTCAATTCATCAATCCAATACCATAGGACCGTTCCCCATGCCTCCACGATCCTTCCTCACCCCGTCCATCCTTGATTGGAGCTTCGATCATCGAAATCCAATTCCGACAATCGTCTTCCTCCGAGCCGTTCACCTCCGATTTGTCACCTGGAGGCCTCGATTCTTCGATCAGAGCTCACCGGAGACCTCCTCCAGCATCTACGATTCTTCCTGTACCTTTCCCATCCTCCGGCGATAAGGTTTCACCATTGATCCATTTCCGGCGAGCTCTTAGCCGTCCAACTGCTACAGAACACGATCCATATGCTACAGAGCTTTGATTTCAAATCGGACGGTCTCGATCTTTAATCTGGATGAAATTTTGGATGATGAATATTTTTTTGTGTTGTGCATGGATGCTTCAATGTATTTTAAGATTTTAAGTTTATATTTCAATTTATGTGGATGAATGATTGTACAGATTAATATATCATGAAACTACAAAGGAGACTCTGCTGAAATATTTATCATTCTAGTACCTTTTTGAACTTTCATGAGTTATATTTGATCTTTTGGGAAAAGTATGTATTTCTTTGGCAGGTTATGCTTGGGAGGAATAAATTTTATTGCCAATGGCGGTGATGTTTTTTTTTGTATTTATGAGGGAGCGCTATTTTGGAGCTAAATTACGGTTATCTCTACCCGATTTTCTATGCTTTCGTTTATGACTTAGTGTAATTGGGGACAATTACATTTAAGTTGGGTGGTAGCATTCATAAATTTCATGCTCATATATTTTTTCCTAGTAACCAAATATTATACATCCCTTGAATTATGTCAAAAGAATGAAATTATGATATGATTTGACAAAGGTGCATGTTTTAGAAATTTATCTTATGAATTATTCTGAGACTTGTATGTCATATAAGAAATAGTAAATTTTTGTTATGCATGATCGTATTTCTATACTTTAATACTTTTACCATGATCTAAGGATAACTTGACGTATCCTAATGCACATGCCACTTCCACATGTTAAGGGGTTGATATTAGATTCTAAGCATGATACTGGGATAGGTTTACAATTTTATGTCATGATACAAAAAATACATGAACACATGCAATTATTTGAGTATGCGAAAAAAAAATGAGGATTTTCAACTTAGTACCCGGGCAGTGTGCCTAGCCAGCGTGGTGTTCTCGTAAAACAGTGACTTTCCTGAAAAAAAGGAAGAAAAAATGAGGATTTTCAACTTAGTAACCGGGCAGTGTGCCTAACCAGCGTGGTGTTCGCGTAAAACAGTTGAAATTACTACGAAAAAAAAAAGAAAAAAGAAACAGATATTGCTATGTGATAAGTGGAAGATATGTGCTTGGCTAGGATTGTGATCTTGAATAGTTGAAGTGTTTAGATATAATTGATGCTCTGAAGCATGTGGAACCTCATTCACACACAGGAGTGTTAAAGTTATTTTTAATCATGATTAAATATGTTGAAGTGTTGGAAATATGTTATGACATATTTTGATTTACTATGTTTTTATGTGAATATGAGTTGAAAGGTTTATTCATGGATATTATTTATATTTCATGCATTAGAGTTGATGAATATTATAGTTGATTTCTAATGATATAATCAAGGGAATGTACAGATGTTTGTGGGTGTCATCCCTGAAAACCCTCAGGAGACTATAACTCCTCTACTGGGGTAACCCAGGGGTTTAAAGACTTGTCGCACGTGCTAAGTGCAACCGTGAGACCTACGAAAGTGGCTAGTTAGATTTATTGTTTTTCTTTTATATTTTCTTTGCTCGAGAACTAGCAAAGTGTAAGTTGGGGGGTGTGATGAGTCAATAAATATTCATACTTAAACCCCTTAATTTACATTTGTTAGCCCAAGAGTGTTTGTATTTGATAGTTTGTTAATTGATTTCAGGTTTAATGAAGATTCAAGTTAGAAAATACAGAAAAAGACTAATATGTGGAAATTACGCTTCTCCGCTGGCTTTTTGAAAAGAATTCACCAAATTCTCCAAATAAATCCTAAATTCCTGAAATTTGGAGGACGTATAGAAGCCTTAAAGATGAACAACTTCCTTGTTGGACACTTTGCGAGATTTTGGACAAATTAATAGCCGTTTTCAAGAATATGAAGATAAACAGATGCTGGGAAACTGGTCCGTCGACGCTCAAGAGAATATTCGCCACATATTCCAGATAAGTCTAAATAATGTCTAATCTTAGGGATAGGACAGAAGACTTCCTAATCTACATCTTTCATGTTGAGCACATTTCCAAATTCCAGACGGGTTGAACCCGGTCGCGACCGGAAGAGGCTGTCAGAATTAAACCACCGGAAGAGGCTGTCAGAATTAAACCAGGAAATCCGAGTTGCACTTGAGGTCCAACTCAACCCAAAACCCTGATTCCGAGAATACACCTATAAGAAGGTGTTTGCTGGCCGAAAATTACAGGTCCCCATAGAGAGAAAAGAGAGAACAAGGGTTTAGAGGATTCTCTGGAGAAGATGGAGCTGCAGCGTGGATCCCAATCGTTCTTCATCGAATCTAAGGCTTCCGTCACAAAGATGAGTAGCTAATTCTGTACTTAGGGATCTCATGAAGCTTTAGTAGATCTTCCTTATATTTTTCTAGTTGAATCTTGTATTCTTTTTCTGGACATGATCTTATAGATTTGGTTTTAATGATAAAAGAGTTGAGGGAACAGAGTTCCTTGACGTATTGTTAGTCCTACTTGATTTCGATGATTGATGGTAGAGATCTATAGGATGGTTTTTATGTGGTTTGTGAATGCCCGATGAGATATTTTATACTTAGTGATGATAGCTTGTGCTAAGGTTACCCCGAAGACAATCTATGCTAATCGAAGATAAAATATGCCTTTGGAAAACACTCTCCTATTTTTAGGGATTCATGTAAGCTTAAGAAGCTGTGAATCTATAATGTCTAGATAAGAAAATAAGAGGATAACTAGAGAATACAGGAAGTGAAACTAAAGTGGATTGAGTAATCCCTAGGTCTTCTCTCATTAATAGATTTCAATCTTTTTACATCGCTTTCTTAACTAGTTTTAATTAATCAGTTTCCAAAACCCCAAATCAATCCTTTTCACTTTAGATATGTGTTCCGAGATTTAATTCTGATTTCTCCTTCGTAATCAAAGTTTCCCTGTGGTTTGATCCCGTATTTCATCACTATTCTACCCCATAGTTTAGTATTCGGAATAAGGGTTTATAAATTTTATTCTTGATTGAGTTTGCAACGTTTTTAACGACGCGTTTGTGAGCGATCAAAGAATAGGTTTGTTTCCTCACACCTAGCTAAAACTTTGGTAAGATTCTCGAGGCAAGAGTCAAAAGATTGGCCAAAGACTAAAAAATCACCCATAAAGATCTCAAGAAAGTGTTCGATCATGTCTCCAAAGATGGCTAACATGCAACGTTGAAACGTTGCCGGTGCGTTACAAAGACCAAAGGGCATGCGTCGGTAGGCGAAGGTACCAAAAGGACAAGTAAATGTCGTTTTCTCTTGGTCCTTAGGGTCAATTTCAACTTGGTTATATCCGGAGTAGCCATCAAGAAAACATTATAAGCTTTGCCCGGCAAGTCTTTCGAAAATTTGGTCAATGAATGGAAGTGGAAAATGATCCTTTCTAGTGAATGAGTTCAACTTCCGGTAATCTAGACATACTTGCCATCCCGTAGTTTGGCGAGTAGTGATGCTTTCTCCCCTCTCATTCTAAATCATGGTAATGCTCAATTTCTTGGGCACTACTTGGGTTGGGCTCACCCATTTGGAATCCGAAATTGGGAAAATCACTCCCGCCTCAAAGAGTTTAAAAACCTCTTTCAACACAACCTCTCTCATGTTTGGATTTAATCGACGTTGAAACTCTATGACACTCTTAGACTCATCCTCTAAATGTATGTGGTGCATGCATATAGATGGGTATATCCCCTTGAGATCGGCAATGGACCACCCAATGGCCCTCTTGTGTTTGGTGAGCACCTTAATGAGTTTTCCCTCTTGTGCAAGAGTCAAGGATGAAGAGATAATTACCGGGAGGGAGCAATTCGGCCCAAGGTACTCGTATTGCAAATTGGAGGGCAAGTGTTTCAACTCTAAGGTTGGAGGCTTAATCAAAGATCAAGGTGCCGGTGTGGAGGATATAGGTGGTAATGGCTCAAAAGAAGTTTTTCGAAAGGCCATGGCACATGCATGTTCAAATTCATCGAGTAAATTCGAAATGGGTAAATCCACATCTTGCAACGCATTAAAAACCATCGGAAAATCATCAAAAGTCAACACTTCATCACGTAAACCCGGAAAATCCTCTTCAACAATCAGTAAATCATCAAAATTCAAAACATCATCACCACTCGATAAAGAGTCATCACAAGCATCAACAAATGATTCACAAGCATCATCCATATCAAAATTCGCAACCATCACATCATTTGCACATTCATCAACAATATCATCATCCACTAACGCATCGACCATGAAACATTAATTCCCATGCATATATTGTCTAGTAGTATAAAAAATATTTAATTTCAACTCCATATTCCCGAATGTAACGGTCATGATCCCACTCCGACAATTGATGCATGCATTGGCCGTAGCCAAGAAAGGTCGTCCAAGTATGATGGGAATGGATTTCTTATGTCTAAGACCCGGTTCCATGTCAAGCACAACGAAGTCGACCGGGAAAACACATCTATCGACCTTAACTAAAATGTCTTCAAGAACACCCCGTAGTGTCTTGATAGATCTATCGGCTAATAATAAAGTTATCGAGGTCAGCTTGAGCTCTCCTGAGCCAAACTTACAAAACAAGGAGTAGGGCATGAGATTCACACTAGCTCCTAAATCAAGAAGAGCCCCCTCAATCAATTGATCTCCTATGATGCAAGAAATGATAGGACTGCCGGGGTGTCTTAATTTCGGAGGTAGATCGAGTTGAAGAATAGAGCTAACTTGCTCAGTTAGGAAGAGTTTTTTAGAGATATGAGATTTAGATTGCCTCTTGTGGATACACAAGTCTTTCAAAAATTTGGCGTAAGAAGGCACTTGCTAGATGGCATCTAATAAGGGAAGGTTGATGTGGACTTTCTTGAAGAGTTCTAGCATCTCTTCATACTTGTCACTCTTCCAAGGTTGGGATGTGGCTTGAGGATCAACTAGTGCTTGAGGATATGGAGCCTTAGGAATGTATGCTTTAGTTTGTAAAGGATGGAGTAAGAAAGGTTCAGTTTCCTTGAAAGATGGTAATGGACTCGAAGAATCATGAGGGGCATGATGAGGTGATGATTGAGAGTCTTTCATTGAAGTAGACAAATGAGGTTCATGCTCTTGCTCTAATGTGGTGTCTTTGGGCATATCAACATTAGGAAAAATCTTTCCACTCCGGAGGGTAGTGACCGCTTGCACTTCCTCATGAGTGGAATCGACATAATGTTGGCCTTTAGGGTTTGCTATGGGTTGACTAGGAAGTCTACCCTCCTCCCTTCTTGCCATAGTATTGGCCAATTGGCCTATTTGCACTTTCAACTTTGCAATGAATTGGGAATGAGAATGTAAAAGTTGGGTGCTTGACTCAAAAGAATCCAAGGCCTTGAGAAGTCTTTCCTCAATAGAAGGATCACGTTTCGGAGCTTCAGGAGCTTGATGGGCATGATAGGGAGCTTGGTATTGGGAAGGCTCAGGTGGCCTTTGATACCAATTTGGAGGATGAGATGATTGAGGATAACTTGACACTTGAGGTGGATATGCATGAGGAGCTTGAGGTGGCCGGTAGGTAGTTTGATTTTGTGGAGGTTGGTTAGAAGGATATAGCGTTTGATACCTAGGAGGATAGCTTGGGGCTTGATAGCCCGAAATCGGAGGCCTAGAATTGTATGTATTTGGAGGTTGTTGGCCGGGATTTCTCCATGAAAAATTTGGATGATCCCTAAGACCGGGATTGTACGTATTTGAGTAAGGGTCATAAGTAGGCTTCGATTGATTAAAGACCGCATTGATATGATCTTGCACGAGCTCCGGATACTCACATGTCAAATGGCAATCGGTAACTACGTGGCCGGGAGTCGAACATAGGAAGCAACGTTCTCCCAATGATGGAGAATTGAGTGGGTAACTCGATGACGAAGGAGGAGTAGGAATTTGATTCAAAGAATGAGCAAGAACTTGATCAAATTTTCTACTTAGAGTATCAATTTTTTGTGCTACACGGGTGGCTTCGGATAGCTCTAAAACTCCTCTAGGGTTGGGTTGCTCTTTAGGACTTGAAGTATCCCTAACATTTCTTGAAGTGAAGGCATGATTTTGGGAATTAATAGCAAGCTTTCCAAATATAACCCATGAGTCCTCGTATGGATTTGTCATGAACACCCCGCCACAAGCGGTGTCTACATCTTGTTGATGACGTATTCTAAGGCCATTGTAAAAATAATCGACAAGAGACCACTTTGGAATTTGATGATGTGGGCATTTCCTAATAAGCTCTTTAAACCTATCCCAAGCATCATGAAAAGGTTCATCATCTTCTTGACGAAAGGTTGCAATTTGGGTCCTCATTTCATGAGTCTTTGCAATAGGGTAGCATTTTTCTAGGAAAGCACTTTGTAATTGGTCCCATGTGGTAATCGTTTGGGGCTCAAGGGATCCTAACCAATGCTTGGCTTTGCCCTTCAAGGTAAATGGAAATAATTTCAATCTCATTGCATCCTCGCTAAAATTTGGAATTTTGACCGTGGAACTCTTTTCAAGAAAATCATTTAGGTGATAGTAAGGGTCCTCATTACTCATGCCGTGAAAGTTTGGACGGGATTGAAGGAATTGAGGCTTAAACTCATAGTGTGCGACTTGAACAATGTGTTGTTGTATGCCCAATGTCGGTGCAAATGTAGAAAGGACATCATAATCCTTCATACTCCTACGGTCCGGGATAGGATTGGCACTGGGATTGGGGTTCGGGTTGGGATTATCCATGGCATGCGAAGGTGGTGAGTCCTTATGCAAGAATACGCTTGAAGATGCCCTAGAATCTAAGAATGCTTACAATGTGATATCTAGGTCATGATCATCACTCATTCATTCATATGGGGATTTGGACCATTCAAGGTAAGAGATACGTTATAGTGGGCTGGTCCAAGAATCCTTGTATCCTCGTCCGTAGATGAGTCGCTTCGCCGCTCGGAAGCTTCACCTACAAACACAAAATGATATAAAAATATAAGCAACGTTCTATTTTTGGTATTTTGTAATAAAAGAAAGTAAAACAATCTAATTGAAGGGAGAGATTTATTAAGTAAGAAATTCAAATCATCAAATCCCCGGCAACGGCGTCAAAATCTTGACGTGCCCAAACCACTCGTCGTAAAAGTGACTATGGTTTCAGGATTATAAAATTTACCGAATCCTAACTAACTACTACATAGTTAGCGGGAGTCCGGGTCGATCCACAGGGAAATGAGAATTGATTAACGTACTCGATAGATAACTCCCAACAATAGCTAAGATAATTTGGGTTTTGGATTAATGACGATTAAAGTAATTAACTATGTAAAGAGAAATAAAACTAATATGGCGAAGCCTTGGGATTTCCATTTCATTGTAGGTTCTATCGTAGCCTCCTAAGGAATTAATGTGTATAATCCAATTGGGACGATCGAAATCTAGAAGTCGACAAGCGGGTGGTTAGACTCACTTATCGCTCAATGGAAGTTGGCTTAGAATCTTCCGCCGGCAAAAATCACATTCACAAAGTCGGCGAATGAGTGATTAACTTCTATCGTCGCTAACGAACCTTCGATTAAGATCGATTCGTCGCAAGAAAAAGGTATTTTATGGAATCGGGCATTGAATTGAGATGGTTCTAGCACCTCGAATCCAATGCAAGAAAGAGATAGAATGGACTCTCTAATTACAGGGATATGGATGGTTCTAGCATCCCTAAACTCCAATCTAGGGCTATATATCCTCACAATATAATTGGATGTGTTTCTAGCACATCCAACTCATTGGGGCATAACAACAAACACCCATCATGCACAAGCTTCTAACTCATACCAAATAAGGGTATTCATTCATTCAACAAATAAGATCCAAATACAAAGATAGAGAAATCATGCTCAAAACCATACAATAGATCATCCCCAAAGATTACACATCAAAAATCCTTAAGAAAACTACAAAAGATTCCTACAACTACATGGAAATCCCAAGAGAAAGGAAGATAGCTACTCATCTTGGATGGATCCATGGAGGTTGGAGATGATCCTCCCTTCATGCCTCCCCTTGAGATGGGTTTCTATGCCTCTTTCTAGGGTTAGAGAACCTTTTCTTCTCCTCCAAACCAGCCCCAAGAGAGGTAGCCCCTTGCTGTCCAGCCGACCCTCTCTCCAACCAGTCCAAGAGGGGCCAGCCAAGAGGTGAGCCACGTCCTCCCCCCTCCAAGCTGCCTTCTTTTGGGTTAAAAACCCTTTTTTTTCCCTCCTCCTCTTAGCTTACATCTATTTGATTTAATCTGGGCCCTCACTTACGCCACATCAGCGATGTTGGGGTCCATCCCTTCTTCTAGGTGGATTAATTCCCTCAATAGTTGCTTGCTAGGAAACTAAAAACGGATCAATCCGCCTAGATTAGGGGATTGATCCGACGGACTGTTCAACTTGTGCTCTTGACGCCCTTTTTACACCAAATTCGATCCAAGTCGCCTTAGGAGTGTTTGTACCTGAAACTCCATGAAGTTTATTAGAAATGCATTGCAATAGAGCTAACAAAGTTAAGTTAAGAGGCTGAATTGTATATATTTTGTGACACATCATAAATCCACAAGTAAATCAGCCCACAACTCAATTCCGCCCAACTGGCCAGCAATACCAACAATATAGATCGTCATATTCCCCGAGACCACAACTAAACCCAACTCCTAATTCTGGTATGTCTTTAGAAGATATTGTTAAATCCCTTGCTGCTAATACTTTGCAATTTCAACAGGAGACAAAGCAATTTTAACAAGAGGCGAAGACTAGTATTCAAGGTTTGGAACATCAGGTGGGCCAGATGGCGACTGCAATTAGCAAGCTAGTCGCGCAAAATTCGGGAAAATTACCCTCTCAAACGGTAATAAATCCAAGAGAAAATGCAAGTGCAATCATTTTGTGAAGTGGTAAAGAAGTTGAGATTCCAGCAAAGGAAGTCAGTGCATCGTCATCGCAAGGAAAAGAGCAAAATATTGTTGCGGACAAAGACTTTCCCGATGATGACGACGTACCTAAACGTAAGTTTCCACCTCTTTCTGATTATAAACCTGTACCTCCTTTTTCTCAGGCTTTAACATAATTAAGAAGATATGAGAAGAATTCAGATTTATATGAGACTTTTCGACGACGCGAGGTAAATATTCCATTCTTAGATGCTATTAAACAAGTACCTCGTTATGCTAAATTCTTGAAAGAATTGTGCCCAATTAAAAAAAAACTTAAAGGATGTGAAAAGGTGAGAGTAGGTGAAAATGTTTCTGCAATTCTTCAAAGAAAAATTCCTACAAAGTGCAAGGATCCAGGTATGTTCACTATCCCATGTACAATTGGTAATACTAAATTTGAACGGGCCATGTTAGATTTAGGAGCTTCTATCAATGTCATGTCATATTCTATTTTTGCTTCTTTAAAACTTGGACCTTTGAATGAAACTGGTGTTGTGATTCAATTGGCTGACAAATCTAACGCCTATCCTAAAGGTGTAGTTGAAGATATTCTTGTGCAAGTTAATGATTTAGTTTTCTCTACTGATTTTTATGTGCTTGATATGGAGAATGATGATCATACTACTCCTATTTTGTTGGGAAGACCATTCTTAAAGACATCTAATACTAAGATAGATATGCGTAGTGGTACACTTACCACGGAATTTGATGGTGAAATTGTTAAGTTTGAAATATATGATGCCAAAAAGTATCCTACTAATGATTGTCTTGTTTATTCTATTGATGTGAAGGAATTGAAAGTTACAATTGGAGATGCTTCGGGGCAGATTCTACAGAAGGTAGATGAAGAAGCTGTCCAGTCTTGGCCAGTCGACCGCAAGGAAGGTTCGGTCGACCGCCGAGAATACCAGGAGCACTTATTCGACGAACCTCTTCCGATTGAAGTTGAAATCATTCCTATTACACCGTGAGGTATATTTCCTGTGACTATTTCATCTTCATTAGTGGTTAAAAAGGAGATGACCTAAGTAGATATTTTCATATCTCGACGGATTTATTTTCGATCATGTGATCTTGACATCCTTGACAATCCGAACGACAACATTATTAATAAGTCAATGGATGATTCGATTATAGTTAAGCATAATGTTAACTCCTTTCTTCATGATCACCATGATGAGATGTATTTCAGTTTAAGAGATCTAGCTGTCTTATTTACTGGTGTGAGTATGGAAAAGCTAACTTTCATTTTTGAAATATGCCACTTGGATTCATATACTAAATTAACCTTGGTGGCACTATTGAGGTTAAATATTCAGAATTTGGCACCCAGTGATTTTGCATCCCATCGTGCGATAGAACGTCCCCCGAGGGCACGATTTAAAAATCTCTATATTGTATAGAGTGGTTTAGTTTGTTTTATTTGCTTTATTGTGTGCTTGAGCGTGCTTGAATTATTTTTAGATTATCTGCTTGCATGTTTGCTTTTATTTTTGCTTTGCTTTGCTTTTGTTTTTAGGTGATCGAGCATTCCCTATCATACCTGAAGAATTCGCCCCAACCATGCTTGTTATGAAAATTCAAAGTTTGGCAACTCCCACAGTATTCAAAGAAGAAGCATGAATTCGAGCCAATGACAATAAACAAAGGCGCTGCTTGGGAGGCAACCCAAGGGGAGTTCGTTCCTTTCTCTTTTTATTTTCGCATTTACATTTTAGTTATATTTACCTTTTCTTTGCATTCCACCTTACATTGGGGACAATGTCAGTTTCAAGTGTGGGGGAGGAGATCTAGGAGATCTAGGTTGTATTTGCCATGAGCAAGAATTAATTAAGCTTGACATATTCATAACATGATTGAATGAGTAATCTTGCGACTTGGAATTAATTAGTTGAGTTATTTTCCTTGAGATGGTAGTGACTAAATTTAGTAGACAAAAGCTGGTGAGATTTTGACCCTTTAGACTGACACATTTATATCAGTCTCACTATTTTCTTTCATGAGAGATATTCTTTCATGGATTTGTTTCTCTAGAACTGGCTTTGACTCTATTCGAAGTCACATTGACGCATGTATGCATGAACATGATTAAGGCCCTCTTTGTTATAAGCTACATAAGCCAAATAGCCTACCTTGCAATTAATTTTTTCTTTTGCTAAACCCCTTTGAGCTTTATTGACTTCATTGTTAACCCACATTACAAGCTTTAAACCTGAAAAACAATGCCGATACCCAAGCCATAGGACTAATGGAGCATTGATCATCATTATGATATGTATGGGTGTGCAAGTTTTAAGTGTGGGGGTGTTTGGATCGTGGTATGGCTATGATTGGTGAAGTGGAGTATATTTTTCATACTCAATTCGTGAGTATGTTGTTTCTGAAAAAAAAAAAAGAAAAAAGAAAAAGAAAGTGATGGAGGAAACTGTTTTTCATGTTATAATATGTGTTTATGAATCCTCCCAATAGTTCTGTATGATCTCTACGAAGGTGGAAGGTTTTGCAGAAGATTGTTCCCTGTTTCGGTTAAAAATTATTCCTTTGAGCAATCTCTTTGCCAATGTCGTAATGTTATATGAGTTGAGTATGTTAAAGATGAGTTGAGGAAGTTGTTGAATGGAGTGATTGGTTATACATGTATGTATTATTGATGCATTTTTGCTCCATTAGTTCCATTGGTTTTTGAGCTACATTCCCAAATATTTCCCACCTCAATCCTGGACCCCATTACAACCTTTTAAAGTTCTTATGATTCGGGTTATGCATGTGATTCTAGTGGTGGAGAATGAGAACATATGCAAGCTTATGGTAGATCATTTTCATTGGAATGAATTTGAGTGAAATACATACCCTTCAAATACATGAGAGTTGAGTGTTAATTTTCGTGAGGGTCTACTTATTTAGTATGCTCCATCTTCCAGTGAAAATGCTTACTGATTGATTTTTAAGTTGTCTAAAAATGTTTGTTCATGATATGTTATGAGTTGTGAAGAGCTTGATTGTTCTTTGTTGATGGCGTTGTAACCTTGATATGTTGAGTAGAGTGAATTTTAAGTTTTGCCCGAGGACTAGCAAAAGCTATGTGTAGGGGAATTTGATGAGATTGCATAATGTTATATTTTTATCCCTTAATACTTAGTCTCCTGTGCTTATTTGGTACCTAAATACACTCATTATTCCTATATTTTGATTTAGGATGCAATTGAAGTCTTTAAGTTCGAAAAGAAGTTGAAAAGAGTATATGGATCAACTTTAAAGATTAAACTGTACCTGCTCATGAAGAACCAGATGATGTACTATATATGGTTGGAAAGCTCTTGAAGTCTAGTTTCTGGAGAATTTTACGGTTCATGATTCTGAGTTTCCTAGAGGAAGTTACGACAATTTTAATACCAATGGTGCAGTCTAGATGGCAAAACAATAAATACTCAGGAAAGCAAGATCGATCCGTCTCCCTAGTAGGATCGATCCTTCTACGCGCAGACCTGACAGAACGCATACTTTTTAGATGTTGACAGTAGGATCTATCCTTCTATCGATCCTACTGAGCAGGATCGATCCTACACCCATGGAAGGATCGATCCGACTAGGGCGTAGCCAGAAATTGAAGATTTTGATGCAAAGGATCGATCCTACACCTATGGAAGGATCGATCCTACTTTCCCAGTGGAGAAAATCAATGGTTCAGATCTAATCCGAGGATGGAGACATTTAAGGCTATAAAAAGGACTCTTTCTATGGTTTGAGGGGGGATTTTCTGGATACTTTTGGCTGCTATTTTCTACTCTTTTATACTTTTCCTAGGTTTTCTCTAACTTTATGGAATCTTTTGGAGGATTGTTCTTCATGGCCCTGCGTGGCTAAATCTTGATTCTTGGTTAAGGAAACTGAAACCTCGGAATCAATGAAACTGTGAGATCTAATCTATTTTTATTGTTCAGTTTATACTTGAGTATTGAATGTTATTCTGTGATTATATTCATGCTTGTCTTGTTTAATTGCTAGGAGGCCTACTAGTATATTATTCATCGCAATCTACAGCTAGATTGGATATCAAATCCATAATTGTTTGATCCCTCTAATCTACGAGGCAACTAGGGTTTAATGATCTACTGCGTTTCAGAGATTGTTAGATTTTAGGAAGAACATTCGACTAAATTAAATGCAACCGCTTATGCTTGTGTTGTTTAGCTTCATCGATCTCCCTATTCTTAAGGCTGCTACTAGATTAAATCTACAGCGCATGTCTTAGGTTGTTTAGTAGTTAGGGTTGATTAGATCGCTTGTTTCTAATTAACTATGATTGAGGAGAGATTCGAATTTAATTCGAACGGTGAATATTCATGGTATGAATTGATATATACTTGCATCGATGATCAGTTATAAAGATTCCGATGGTGGATGTTGACTTAGACCAAGGTTTGTTCTCTTCATTCAATTCGTTTCTTCAATTTAGATTATTTCTATTTTGTTTTCGTTTTACTCAAACCCCCCATCTTTATTCACATAGCACAAAACTTATATTAGACACTTCTCATGGGATCGACTCGTACTCGCACTACTACATTTATTTTGAAGAGTATTGGTTTTATTTTCGAGTGCCTACGACAGCACATCACTTTTCTCAACATTATGGATCATATGGCTACAAGCTCACATGAATCCCTAAAATAAAGTTAATGTTCCCAATGGCATAACCTATCTTTGCTTGGCCTAGATTGTCTTTGGTCCTATGATTACATTAAATTATACTACTCCTAATGACCTTGGCACAGCCTATCTTCGCGTAGCATAGCTTATCTCAAAGGCAAACCAATAACTTCATGAAAATCATCTCATAAATCTCTACAATCAATCACAGAAATAACGTAGGACTGAAAGTACGTCAAAGGAACTCTATTCCTTCAACTCAATTAACAATAAAACCATATTCATGAGATCATGCATCGAGAAGTTCACAAGAATCAAACTAAAGAAAAACCTAAACTACACTAGGGTTTCATGAATAATCCTAAGTACAAGAATTAGCAACTCATCTTTTGGATGAAAGCCATCAGGTTGGAATAGGAAGCTGTCACCATCCACATCCTCTCCGTCTTCTTCTTCCTCCTCCAAAGATTGTCAAAAAGATCAATATTTTCGGCCGGCCAACACCTTCTTATAGGTGTATTCCCGGAATTAGGGTTATGGGTTGAGTTGGACCTCTAGTGCAACTCGGATTTCCTAGTTTAATTCTGATAGCCTATTCCGGTCGCGACTGGGTTCAATCCATCCAGAATTTGGAAATGTGCTCAACATGAAAGATGTAAATTAGGAAGCCTTCTGTCCTTTCCCGAAGATTTGACATTAGTTGGACTTATCGGGAATATTTGGCGAATATTCTCCTGAGAATCGACGGACCAGTTTTCCAGCAGCTATCTTTATCTTCTTCACAACTGGTATTAATCCATCAGGCTTCTCGCAAAATGTTCAAAATGAAATTTGTAGGTCTTGAAGTCTTCTACCACGATTTAATGTCCAGAATATTTGGACTTATACAGAATATATAGAGAATATTCTCCTGACATGCGACGAAGCAGTCTTTATCACATAAATTCATCCTTTTAGTCGAAATTATTATATTTCTTCTCAAATCTTGATTAAACCTGAAATCAACTAACAAACTATTAAATACAACTACTCTAGGTCTAACAAAGGTAATTTAAGGGGTTTAATTATGAATATTTAGTGACTCATCAGCTACTATCTGTTGCTTGAGGTTTAGAGGTCGTGGTGCTTCTCCAATGCCAAGCGCTAAGGATGGGTGTCGATGCGTTCCTGATGTTGGTCCCCAAGGCATGGGTATCCTGCTTGGGTAAGGGTGATTTTGCATGTTACTGTTCCGTGGCCTCCTGGTAACATTTTCAGGAGAGAGGTTTCATGACAGGAGCTCTTGGGACATCGATAGGGGTTGTGGGACCCCGTGGCATTGCTTAGGCTTAGGTAGAGAGACATCACAGTTGTTGTTTGTTGACACTGATTTTAGCTATGCCTAAGTCTCGTATTATTTACGAAATTCCCTTTTGATGGATGCATGTGCCTTAAATATTTTGATATGTGCATATGCATTTTTCATAGTTATCACCCCCAGGGTATCTAAAAAAAAAACTTAGGCTAAGATAAAAGCCTAAGACTTCCCCTACATAATACCATGGTCCTATTTAGCTTTGATGGCATCCTATATAAGCTAAAATGATACAAGGACATCCTACTAAATTTCCTACAGCATGATCAAAACAAAATTCAAAATTCAAATTAATATTCAAAATTTGAACCAAAATATTCGAATTTGAACAAGCATCTTAATTCAAAACAGGTTCAAAACCTAAACATAAAGTTCAAATATTGAACAACCATGGGAGGATAAGAACTCTCTAACAATGAAACCTACAGTGGTTCAAACTACATATAAAAGTTTGAATTGAGAGAGAAAATCATAAACTCTCTCATGCTCATGCACATGCACGTGAGTTCCACCCTCAACCATGGCTAACCCAATCTCTTCATGCATGTCCTCAACCCAAGCACTTTAAGCTCAAATGAAATATTAAACAAACCCATGCACATGCACGTGGGTTCCATTTTCAACAAACCATCAAACCCATGCATATGAGTTCCAAAGAGAAGATGGGTTCATATCAACTCACAGGCTCTTGATTCATGGGATATCTCTAACTTACGAGATCTCTCAACCTCCTCAACCCATGCATTTAAACTCAGATTTTGAACAAAGAGAGCAGACGTGGCTCTCAGAAGCTCTCAACAGTAACAAACTGGAGATATGCATAACTCTCTAACTCCCTGAAATGTACATGCGTGCCTTCAAGCTGGAATGGAGCATACGTGGAGTGGTGGATAAGAAAGAAGAGGTTGTCTCCCAATGCATATACGTGTTACACCTCAGATTTCTCTCAACGAATACACACCATCCCAACCAAAAGGTCTCAACAACCAACCAAGAGATACGCTGTGAGCCATCCTCAACGTCTCAAAACCAAAAAGATATTGCCTAATGATCAAGATACACCAGCTAATATTCAAAATTTGAAGAGCCTACCTAGGTTTCGTTCTACATCTATAAATAGATGGGAAGAGCACGGGTTAGAGGCTGAAGACCTTTGGAGGGGTGGAGGCGCTGTTGAGATCCAGAAGCAGAGGCTGAAGACCTTTGAAGAGGTGGAGGCGCTGTTGAGATCCAGAAGCAGAGGCTGAAGAGCTTGGAGACGTAAAGACGCTGCCGAGATCCAGAGACAGTTCTCAAGCACTGCTGAACCTGGAGGGGAGCATCGACGTGCTGCTAGAGGTCTGAGGAGGTTCTGATCGGCCCAAGCATTGCTGGAACCCGGAGGGAAGCAGGGGAGCATCGGCGGGCTGCTGGAGGCTTGAGGAAATACTGATCGGCCCAAGCATTGCTGGAACCTGGAGGAGAGCATCGACATCGACGTGCTGCTAGAAGTCTGAAGAGGTTCTGATCGGCCCAGGCACTGCTGGAACCTGGAGGGGAGCATCGGCGTTGGCGTGCTGCTGGAACCTGGAGAAGGAAGAATATATCATCAATCAACATGGTAACGAAGGTGAAGGCTTAAGAAATAAAAAACCTTATGTGTTCTTTCTTCCCTTCAAGTTTCCTTTCATTCTTGATATACAGATGTAAGGATTCCATTTTCATTTTTTTTATATTGGATCTAGAATCGGAGGTATTCCCTACGGGGATGTAAATGATGGATTTGCCAATTCGGCGATCCAGGGGTGTGGTGCCCGCAATCTCTTCATATGCAATTAAATTATTATTTTTTGCTCAAAATAAAATAGAGATCTCGTCCCTGCGAGATCGACGTTTTATTCGTGAACAAAATCTGGCACGCCCGGTGGGACCACACCTTACCTCCCATCTTTAGATCTGATATATATATATATATATATATATAAAATGATGATGAAAAAAAAAATCATGATTGAAATCAAAATATACCTTTACATCCTGACAAGTCTTCCTTCTTAAATGAAGGATATGGCACAAGCAAATATAGAAGCATTCATGACCATCCGCTTTGGAGATCTATGGTTCGATGTTTTGATGGGAAACAACAGCCTCCCAATACCTACGGCACCGTCAAAAGTTTCTCTCACTGCTCCAACGAAAGCTACCTCCGGAGGGCGAGCGAAGACTGCTGTGAACGAACCTTGCGAAAAGATGATGACCGGCCAAGATAAAGTCACTGCTCACCAGAATAAGCGCAACACTAAAACGTCCTCGGTTGGATCTTGCAGCCGTCAAAGAGAAGAATTAGAAGCTGTCACAAAACTACCTCGTACACACCCGGAAGCTGGCGCTAAAGACAGCAAGTCAAAGACGTCGGCAGGGCGGAATGGATCGGATCACCAAACAAAGCTGGACATTCTGCGAATTTGTCCAGGGGCAGTTTCGCGTGTCGAGGACTCCTCCACTGGATCTCGCATCTACCAAATTCAAGACCTCAAAGCTCCCACAAGCAAGCCACGCACTCTCCCAGTGGTGGCCAAAGAACAAAGAGAGACAGATGCTTTGCAAAGGCGTCCGGGGGTGACTGTTCGAGGTGAACCTGTCTCTACCGACGATGATGTTTTCATCCCCGTCATTTCTAGGAGAAAATTGAAGACACTGGCCCAGGAAACCTCCAACCAAAAGAAGCCAAGCACTGAAGCACAAGAGCGACTGGGAGCAGTCGTTCGCATCGGATCTACTCCGACGAGTAACGACGGCTTCTCCCTCTCTGCTTCCAAGAGACGGCCTAAAATGCCTGACAAAACCCCGGTGACTCAAACAATCTCGGCACTGTCTACCGAAGATTTAAAAAATAAAACCAAAATAATATCTGCTGGACAAGTAAAAATTAATCCTGAAGTTACATACGAAGCTCGCTTCGAGATGTATGACAAACCTTGGATTGGCCTTCATGCGACGGGGAACGACTAGTAGTCAATTCACGTCCGGCACTGTTACATCCAGCTCCTTCGTGCAGAATATGAGCGTCAAAGGAGGAACGCGAAGCCGAAGCACTCGACTACTCAAAATTATGTCGAGGATATGAGGATAGCGTACGCGTACTACCTCACTCAAGAGCTGCAAAGCCTTCAAACTGAAGCAAGTTTTGATGCGAGCAACAGGAACGCCTATGTCAGTGAGAATACTCTCCAGCCCGAGGGGTGCCACAATACTGCACAGCTTACTTATCTTCCTGTCAAGACGGAGAAGCCCATTGGAAATAAGAAGAAGGCGAGCTCAAAAGCAGCTGGGTACCGCCCTCCTTTCCACGCCACAAGCTCGAGCCATACATACTATGGGTCGTCACGTAGAGCCGATCAGTCCGAGACTTCATCACCGAGATGCGACAACACAAAAGGAGTCCTCCAGGAGAACATATTCAACATTTTCACAGCAATGCCAGTCATGGTCCAGGACGATGAAATTTCCACATCAAGTAAAACCTCCTAGAATGTTCCAGCAAAGCGACGGAAAAGAAAGCCCGTTGTTGAGCAACCTCAGCATGACATCATCATCAACCTGCCTCCGAATCGCCCGCACACTAGGAGTGTCACACACTCTCTAGGCAGCAAAGATATGGCTTCTAAGGCGTCAGATGCGGACAAGGACGTGGCTTCTGAGGCGTCATACGAGGACGAATTTCCTCCACTCCCTGAGTCTCCACCAAATAAGTCACTCGCAAGGACATCCTTTTCGCCAGAGCCCTACCAAGTCCTCGCTACTTCAGTCGAGGAGGAGCTAGAGCAATTGCGGAATGCCCTACATCTGAAAGATGCTGAAATAGCCAGCTTGAGGACTCAAATACCTGAAAACAACTCACATGCCGAGAATCACCCTCATGAGAATGCACCGCCAAATATGGTACCTCTCGACGCTGTACAAAAAATGGTCGCCGAGAGTGTCAGGGCCTTCCATATGCAGAGTCAATATGCCATGAGGCCGGGATACATGAAGCCGTATCCAGCCGAAATTGACTTGGTCCCGTACCCAGCAAATTATCGGCAACCTCAATTTGCCAAGTTCAACTGGAATGGATCCCCACATGAGCATATTGCTCACTTCTTAGCGGCTTGCCAAGACACGGCTCATAACGACGCGTTGCTTCTACGTCAATTTGTCAAAACTCTGTCCGGACCAGCATTTACTTGGTATAGTAAATTGCTTCCGGGATCCATCACGTCATGGGAGCAAATGCAGGAGGCATTTCTCCAGAGGTTCTATAGTACCCAGAGAAGCGTCGGCATTACAGAACTTACCCAAACTGAGCAGACCCAATATGAAAAGGCTGCAGACTTCATCAACAGATGGAGAAATCTCAGCATTCACTGCCCGCAGCCAATCACGGAGGCAGAGGCTGTGCGTATATGCATGAACAATCTGCGTCCAGAGATGGCCGTCTATCCGCAAGGTGTCCGTCCGCTCTCCTTTGAGGAGCTGGCTTCAAAGGCCACGGATATCGAAAACTACTTACACCACATAGCGCGAAAGACTCATACAGCGGATAGAATTTCCGATCGCGCCAAGAAAGATAAAGCTCCTTTTAAGGGGAAGGCCGTGCTACAAGCTTCTGCGACACAAGCGCCTAAACCAAGGGAGACTTATATCTCTAGAGAGATGCCTCGATCTAGAGATCCCTCGTCCGACCCTACACAACGGCGAGTAAAAACACTTAAGGAAAGGATCGAAAAGGAATACTCCTTCCCTCGAGAAGAAGTCCCTGACATTTTCAAAGGTTTGTTGGATCTCGGGCTTATAGAGCTTCCGGAGCCGCGGCGCCCTGAAGAAGCCAATAAAGTCAACGAGCCCAAATATTGTCACTATCACAAAATATTGGGACACACCCTCCAAGACTGCTTCGTCCTCAAGGATAAGATCCAGAAACTAATCGATGACGGAGTCATGGATACTGGGCTGCTGAGGAAGCTTCAAAAATACAAAAAGGTAGAATCAACACATATGATTACTACCACAACTGAACCTGAATTGTTATGCGAGGGCTACACACCTTCAACACCCCCTCCCGAGGACATGGAATATGTCCCCCAGACACATCCCTACAACAGCATCGGAAATAGATATACACCTATTTCTCCGTACGTGCCAACAGAGAGATATATGGCTCCTATCTTGGTACCCGTCGAAGGGCATCCATGGCCAACCTTAAAAGAGTTGTGCCCTACTGACACCGATGATGAAGATTCTCTGTCCGATCTGGAGCCGTGCTATGATCACTGCGGGAGACCTTTCTTCAGCAAAAAGCAAAAGAAGAAGCGAGCTTTCGTTCAAAGGGTCAAAGCATCACGACACAATCCTCCAAAGCCTCCACCCTCCGCAAATTGGCAGCCAAGGCCCAAGCGGCACAGATCTCCAAAATACAAGATTCTGAGGAAAGTAATGGACCGCAAAGAAATCGAGGAGTTCATCCACCAAGTTTCCACAGATCTTCGGACCAGAAAGCCACATGTGCCACAAGACGACACCCCTTGGGACGACGACAACAATCCTTGCTTCACCATAGGAGTTTTCGGAGATGATGACGAGTCCCTCTGCTTCCCAGAAGAAGAGCAGGCCGAAGTTCATGAAATCATTACACGCTCCGGACTCCGACTTCCAGATTCCCAACCTTCACAGCCACGAGGGAGGGACCAAGAACCGCAAGCAATGCAAAATAATGTAAACTTGCATGAGTCTATTAAGGACAATGTAATTTCTCATCTAAAGAAAGTACCAGCGTTGCTTAGCGTGTATGATGCTCTGTGTCTCTCGCTTGATCTTCGCAAATCTCTTATAACTGCACTAACCTTTCCGGATGACTACCGAGCAGATGTCCTCCAAACTTGCGCCCCGGTAGTCGAAAGCTTAAATATAGAATTTTCTGATAACGACTTATTACTCGGTACAAAACCGCACAATAGGCCGTTATTGATGACTGGCGATATAGACGATATACCCACGTCCCGAGTAATGTTAGATTGCGGCTCAGCTATTAATCTTTTGTCGCTTAAAACGCTTCATGGGTTAGGGTATGATATCGATGACTTGACGTCGAGTAACATAGTAGTCCAAGGCTTTAATCAAGCAGGACAACATGTACTAGGATCTATACGCCTAACATTAAAATTCAAAGAGTTGGCTACGAGCGTCGTGTTCTATGTTATCGATGCTCGAACTCCATACAATGCCCTGTTAGGAAGACCTTGGCTCCATGAGTACAAGGTCGTTCCTTCGACACTCCACCAGTGTTTCAAATACCAAACTCCAGAAGGTGACGTCAAAAGGGTGTTCGCCGACACAAAGCCATTCACGCCAGGGGAAGCATTCTTCGCCGACGCCAAGTTCTACTTAGAGCCGCCGTTGAAGTTGAAAAAGCCCGACACTACACCTCCTGCAGATATGGGCTTCACGAAAAGATTTACTCTAGAGGTTCAGCAAGGGAAGAAACTGCTACAGAAAAAGAAAACATACCGTTATGTCCCAAGTAGCCAGAGGAAGCCTGGAGACCCCATATTCACAGTCATCGAAGAAAAACTCTCTAAATCCTTTCTTCATGACTTTCCGGTACCTCCCCCTAAACTTCTCCCTTCTTACGTCAAGTCTCTGTCAACTAAAGACAAAGTCCAGGCGAATGAAGGATCAAGCAGTAAAGAGGAAAAGACGAAGTATGGGCATCCCATCAATTTCGTACAAGCCTCTCCGATCACATTGGGTTTTGAGGCCGCAAGCACGATTTTGCCTATACCCTTCTACGATCAAAAGTCGTTGTAAATCATATCTCAAATGGGATATGACATCAATTCTGGCGAAGGTTTGTGTGGAAGCCGAGGCAGGAAACAACCCTTTGAAGATCTCCTTACATAAGCACAAAAGAAAGCCATTTACTACGGAGAGGATTTAGTCTTTGACAAAACAGGACTCGGATATCAAGTATGTGTCATTTCTGCTGAGTTCGTCGATCTTCAAGAAGCACCGCCACAGCTCGAAGACGGTGATCAAGCAACCATTGATGAACTAGAAGAAATTAATCTGGGGGCAGAGGATGATCATCGTCCCACCTTCATTAGCGCACATATGACGTCGAACGAGAAGAACCAGTTTGTTCTTTTCCTTCGTGAAAACCGGGACGTGTTTGCTTGGAGCTATAAAGAAATGCCAGGCTTGGATGTTGATGTGGTTGTCCACCATCTCTCCATAGCAGAAGATGTCCACCCTATCAAGCAATCTCAAAGGCGCTTTCGACCCGAGTTGATTCCAAAAATCATCGCCGAGGTCGACAAGCTCATGAAAGCAGGCTTTATTCGAGAAGTCCAGTATCCCAAATGGCTCGCAAATATTGTTCCTATGAAAAAGAAAAATGGGCAACTTAGGCTTTGTATAGATTTCCGAGATCTAAACAAAACTTGTCCAAAAGATGATTTTCCGTTACCCATAACTGAACTCATAGTCGATGCCACTACTGGCCATGAGGTTCTGTCCTTCATGGATGGGTATTCGGGATACAATCAGATAAAGATGGCTCCTGAAGATGAAGAGCTCACTGCTTTTCGCACACCGAAAGGCATTTTCTGCTATACAGTAATGCCTTTCGGGTTAAAAAATGTCGGAGCCACTTATCAAAGAGCCATGACGGTCATCTTCGACGATCTACTTCATGATATTGTAGAGTGCTACGTCGATGACTTGGTGGTGAAAACAAAGCACAGACAAGATCATTTCGAGCATTTGACTAAAGTCTTCGAGAGACTCAGACGCCACAATTTAAAGATGAATCCCATGAAATGTGCGTTCGGAGTTACATCCGGCAAACTCCTTGGGTTTGTGGTTCGCAAGCAAGGAATTCAAGTGGATCCTGCCAAAGTTAAAGCGATTCTAGAGATGCCTCCGCCTCGGAATCTCCGCGAACTTAAGGGTCTTCAAGGTCGGCTCGCCTATATACGGAGATTCATCTCCAATCTGTCAGGCCGTTGCCAGCCATTCTCCCACCTTATGAAGAAAGGGACACCCTTCGAATGGGATAAAGCTTGCCAAAACGCTTTCCAAAGTATAAAAGAATATCTCATCAACCCACCAGTGCTCGCCTCTCCGGTCAAAGGAAAGCCCTTGATCCTCTATACGGCAACTTTGCCCGGGTCATTAGGAGCTTTACTTGCACAGCATGACGACGAAGGCAACGAGAGAGCTCTCTACTACCTTAGTAGAACTTTGGTCGGAGCCGAGCATAGTTATTCAGAGATGGAGAAGGTGTGTCTATCCCTAGTGTTCGCCACTCAAAAGCTCCGGCATTACCTTTTAGAGCATCCAGTGCAGCTCGTCTCCAAAGCCGACCCCTTGCGGTATATTTTAAAGAAGTTGGTCCTCTCCGGACGACTTGCAAAGTGGGCCATGCTATTATCACAGTTCGATATAACCTATGTTCCACAGAAAGCTGTTAAAGGACAAGCGCTAGCCGATTTCCTTGCCGCGTTCCCAGTACCGGATGGCTCAGCTATAGAAGACGACCTTCCAGATGAAGAAGTTTTTGTTGCTGACATTCAACCTCCTTGGGAGATGTATTTCGACGGAGCTTGTAGGTGCTCGGGAGCGGGGGCAGGGATAATCTTCGTCACTCCAACACAAGCCTTACTCCCATATTCTTTCGTGCTCACTTCGGCGTCATCCAATAACATGGCGGAGTATGAAGCCCTCGTCATTGGATTGGAGATAGCACTGGAAATAGGGATGGATCCACTGACCGCCTACGGGGATTCCCAACTCGTGGTAAATCAGCTTCTTGGCACATATGTAATCAAGAAAGAAGAATTGATTCCTTATTTCATTAGGGCAAAAGAGCTCATCAATCACTTCAAAGAATTAAAGATCCAACACGTCCCGTGATCTCAGAACCAAAGAGCGGATGCGCTAGCCAGTTTAGCTGCTGCCATGGTTCTCTCGCCCACAGAAACGTTGGAAGTAAGAGTTGAGGAGAGACGAGTCCTTACTCCCATGCTTGAAGAAATTCCAAGTAGATACATGCCAGCGGTCGTCAACGTCGCCTCTGGGTCAGAAATACAAGTGCAAGACTGGAGAACCCCTTTCTTCGACTACCTCAAGTCCGGAATACTTCCTATGAACCCTCAAGAAAGATTGAGGATAAGGAGGGTCACAAAATACACCTACATGGACAATGTATTATACCGAAGGTCCTATGATGGACTCCTGCTACGATGCCTCTCCAGTGAAGAAGCAGCGTCAGCCCTCCAAGAAGTACACTCAGGTGTATGCGGAGCACATCAATCAGGTCCCAAATTATATCACCAGCTAAAACATTTGGGCTATTATTGGCCTTCAATGGTGTGCGACGCCATTAAATATGTTAAGAAGTGCCACGTCTGTCAAATTCACGCGGACTTCATACATCAGCCCCCAGAGCCGCTCCATCCTACGAGTGTCTCATGGCCTTTTGAAGCATGGGGTATGGACATCGTGGGTCCCATTCAGCCATCTTCCTCAAAAGGTCATTCTTACATCCTGGCGGCAACGGACTACTTCTCCAAATGGGCAGAAGCCATTCCCTTAAAAAATACAAAGGGGGAGACAATAGTACAATTTATCAAAACACATATTGTTTACCGATTTGGGATCCCTACGAAGCTCATATCGGACAACGGCACACCTTTCAAAAATAGAGACATGGAAAAATTTTGTGCTAAGCACAAAATTAAACACCACTTCTCGTCTGCATATAACGCCGGGGCTAACGGACAAGCGGAAGCTTTTAACAAAATCCTCTGCAAACTTCTAAAGAAAGTCGTCCACAACAACAAAAGAGAATGGCATAACAAGCTGCTGGAGAATCTCTGGGCGTATTGCACCACGGTGAAGACTCCAACGGGGGCAACCCCTTATTCACTTGTTTTCGGAGGGGAAGCAGTTCTCCCTCTTGAAATTCAAATCCCTTCCCTCAGAGTCGCTATACATGAGAACCTGATGGAAGACCAAGCAGCAAAATTGAGACTTGATGAGCTGGACAGCTTAGAAGAAAAGCGCATCGAAGCTCAGCAAAATCTAGAGATGTACCAAGCAAGAATCTCTAGAGCCTTTGATAAAAAGGTGAAACGCAGATCATTCAAAGTTGGAGACCTCGTTCTTGCCGTAGTCCGACCCATGATCATTACCAGGAGGACCCAAGGCAAGTTCGATCCTAAATGGGAAGGACCTTTTATAGTCCAAGAGGTCTATACCAATGGAGCCTATAAAATCGTTTCCCCGGACGGTGAATATACTCCACCACCGGTGAACGGTAAATTTCTCAAACGATACTATTCCTAAACATGTATCCTCCAAGCTTCATGAGTATAAATTGGAAGCCACATGTATCCTCCAAGCTTCATGAGTATAAACTGGAAGCAATATTACTCCGCGCCTTGCGAGTATAAACTATGGGCACAACATGATGGTCAAATTCTCAAACATATCGCTCCAAACTTTAAGAGCTTAAACTAACAGCACAAATTAAATACTTTGCGATTCAAAAAAAAAAACTGCGCCAGTCTGGACTCTACTTCAAGTCTAATTCTAAATGAGTTGGAAACAGACTATGTAGAGTTCATCCGAAATTGAGAAAAAGAAAGGGAAAAAAGTAGTATGGTTCTGATCTTATCTGGAAACCGATCATAATAGATCTCTAGACTGGATGAAAGAAGACCATCCCTAAGCCTATGTCAAACACATGTTGACTATTCTTCATGGTTCAAACTCCAACTGCTTCACATAATGTGACATCATGCATTGATGTGGTATCTTGGCCTTTTGCAAAAGCAAGAGTTTACCCATACGGAGTTGGTTCTTCTGCAACTTTTGAAGTTGATTTCTAGTCTAATGCAAGGGAAAATTACCCACATGAACCGAAAGCATCCCAAAAAAAAAAAAAAAGTTCTGAGGGAAGGCGTCCAAGGCCAGGATCAAAAGAAGAAAGGGAGAAATTTTAATCCATCAACTAATCATATGTCTCCAAAATAACTACATGAAAAAAAAAACAGGGAAGAAGAAGAAAAAGGGCTATAAACGAATAAAGAAAGGAAAATAAACTAAGGACTTTTGGATCTCCACTGATTCAGATTTTCATAAGTCTTAGCTAGTTCAGCCTAAAGCTCCTGCGCCTTGTTCGTCGTTCGGATAGTGCCTTGAGAGGCTAGTGCTTCCTTATGTTTGCCCTCCAGCTCCTCAAGTGTTGACGTGCAAGCAGCCCTCTTCTCAGTGAAAGCAACATCTTCTATATTTATATTCTTCAGTTTATCCTCTGCTACTTCTAGCTGGCGTTTAAGATCGCTCACCAAACCCTCTTGACTTCGCTTCTGCATAAGGAGGCGTGAATGACTTTCTTCAAGAAATGTTTTCTCGGTCCTTGCTGCTTCGGCCTTCTTAAAATAGGCGGATACATCGACACTATATTGTCGTAATAGCCTATCTTGATGAAGCTCTGCAACACATGAAGGTATCTGTGACAGAAGTAGTTCCAGAGTACCTCTCAAAGACGATGAACCAAACTCTTGGCTAGGCAATGCCCAGAGTAATTTCCTGATCCGTTCTTCCAGCTCTGAGAAACCCTAAGGGACAGTCAAGTCGGGTAGAAGATTGGTTACCAAATTCCTCTCAAGGTCTCTATAAAAGCCAGCGACCTGCTCATCCAAAACAGCAGGCTTGGAAAGAGCCCCGGCCTGTTCTTGTAAAACAACAGACCCCGAAAAAATATCGGGCGCTATATCGTCCGAATTAGTTCCGTCCTCCTCAAGAACCACAGTGCCAACAGAGTCCCCGGAAGCTGTGGTATGAGATGTGCTAGGTGCCAGGGACGACGCCGCGCTGCTAATATGAGTCGAAGCTTTTCCGACAGTATCACCTTCGCGATCAGATGCTACAATAGCTGGAGTCGTCGTCTCTTTAATCTCAACAACGACGTCTTTTCGATCAGCCGTCTGACCATTATTAGTGGCCCTTTTATCGGGATCCCCATCTTCAACATCAAATTGAAGTAATCTCGCAACAGCTTTGGTCAGAGAAGGAAGAATGTCTGAAAGAGAGCCTATCACCTCCGGTGAAGCAAGACTCGCTGAGATCTCCAGGCTAGCCTCTTGAGCAGCACCAACTTTGCGTCGCTTCCTTTTGGAAATTTTGATATCCTCTTCAATGGCAGCCGGAAGTGCCTGTACCACTTCTTGATCATGAGCAGGACCACTACTTGCAGATGAGGCCTTTCGCTTCAAGGGGCGAGGACGTTTAGCCTTCTTTCGAGAAACAACAATGCCCTGAAATAAAATGATAGGGGTGGTTACGTGGTATGAAATCAAACATAGCAAATTGGAAAGAAGTAGAGGAAAAGACAAAATAAGCAAGAAGACAAAATCATGCAAGAGAAAAGGTGGAACAAAGTAGGCAGCAAGCAACCCAAAAGTCACGCTGCCAAATCCTCTCTTCTCTTGTTCTTTCTCTCATTTTTTTCCCTGCTATCATAGTGATGTACCGGCAACAACGAAGTCCACCAAGACCCATAATCTTGTAGCCATGCTTGGGTGATCGCAAACAATACTATTGAAAAGATAAGGGGAGGAACGAAATAAAAAAAGAGGAAGACTAAAAAAAATCTAAAGTTCATACCTCCTGGACAGTTGGTTTCTGTTGATCAAGGAAAATTTCCCAACCTTGCGTCAAATCCTTCCGAAAAGCGCTCCAAAAGGCCTTGTCTGCCTTTTTGAAAACACCAATTTTGGCCGACGACTCTTCAGGATTTGCCTCGCGCACAGACTCCCCACAGTCAGGAAGAAGGATACTGCGATATGAAAGGGCCCTCCTTTCCTCAAAAGACAACCGGCTCTGAGGACATCCACTGTGTAGGCTAATTATAGTCTCAGTGAAAAACTTATATGTTTGGTTCACCCACCACTTCATCCAGGAATGAGAAACTCTTCCGACCCTGTTGTCGTGAGGAATCATAAATCTCTTTCTGGCATCTATCCGCATCAAATGATCCCAGTGTGCGAGCAAGATCCCGGGACGGCTCTCCTCCAAAGGATACCGCAAGCTAATTTTCGGAGTACCATGATCAAGTCCGAACTGACGCGCAACACAATGGGGATTATAAGGCTCAGCATACATCATCGAGTCCACAGAAACCAATCTCAGAGGGAGTACGCCTCGACGTATGGCAACAACAAAGCGCTCAGCCGGACGACAATTAGAATCCTTCACAGCATACCATTTTGTATCCTTTACATCCCATAAAAATGCAGACGGACGGAGATAAAAACTATCCCCTACATCGAGCCAAGCTCTAGCTTCCGCAATAGAAAATTTTGAGTGGATGCGAAACATCAGAGATCCCAAATCCGGCATGCTATTCTCCCCGCACTCAGCAACCGAAAGCTCCCATAGCGGGTTGACATTCTCCCGATAAACCCCTCGTATGTAGCGGAAGGCCCAACCCATTAGCAGATGAGTGGCCCAGCCCGTACTTGCAAAACCTGGTCCGGCTGGGTGTGAACTCATTATCCTCATACCTCTATACAAGGAACACAGTACTGCTGGAGCCAATGAATATGACCTCCCCAAAACCATCAATCTCGCCAGTATGAAGACTCCTGGGCGAATACAAGGTTCTGGCCCCGGAATGGCAAAACGACATATCCAAATCGAAAGAAAAGCTGCCGTGAAAACTTGGCCACCAAAAACCTCGCGCGGATTAAAAGCCTGGTTCTTGCAAAAATATTGCATCCAGTCTTTAAAAGAAACTTTATCGCTATCTCCGGCCAACCTCTTCCATATTTGCAAAAGTTGATATGCCGCAAGAGGATAAAGAGGAACGTTCATGTTGCCCTTCATGGTCGTCGGAGTATTGTTCTCATCAGGAAGATACTCCTCGTACATATCTCCGGTGATAAAAAACCCGCCAAGATAAAAAATATCCAACAAGGTCACCGTCATCTCTCCGTGAAGAAACAGAAAAGTGCTTGTATGTGGGTTCCATCTCTCCATCAAGCTACAAAAGAACTGTTCATTTATAGAGTAACGACCGAGTGAACAATATATCGGGCCATATATCCCCGACTTTCGGAAGTTCGAAGATTCCATCTCTAAGACGTCCTGGCCCCACTTCACAAATGTGACAGAAGGTCCGTAAAATTCATGAAGGTAGTTGGTCCAGTCCAGCTCCTCAGAAATCAAACGATTGGCAAGACAGGGGAATGGTACAGATGTCGGACCATTCGCCAATGGAGAAAGCAATACGGCGTCAAAAGAAGGTCGTGCGCTACTCCGGAAACCGTCCTTCTGATCGATCTTCCCTTCGGCAATCCTACAAGTTACGGTATAAGATGCCTCATCCTCGTCTTTGATGACGAATATCTTCGACCGAGCCACCAACTGTGCCAAGGGAGTGCACGCCACGATATCTTTAGAGGAAGATGAACTCGCCATCCCGCTATATATATAAAAAAAAGGATCGGTGCATACAGGAGAAAGAAGGGAGATACATGCAATGTACAGAGCAGAGAAGAAAGGAAGAGCGCGGAAGATAAAAAAAAAAGAAAAAAAAAGAGAGCAACATAAAAGGAAAAACAGGGGAAGCAGCAACTATGTAACGGAGGAGAACTGAGGAAGAAGGAAAATACCTCGAAAGAGAAACTAAAATCCTCGCCGGTCTCCCTCTGTGACTTCTTTCTTCTTCACTAACAAAACTCTTGTGCAGGAATGCAAAGGAACGCCGGCTAAAGCAAAGGGATCTCGTCGACACCACAAACCCGTGACCGGCCTGACTCCCACGACGTCACTCGACGTTTTAGCCTCCCTTGTGACTGCTATTTCCCTCCTTGCCGATCGAGAAGCCTCTGGAAAAAGCAAAAGAACCAGCTAAGCCTTGAGGGAAACAAAAGGAGAAAGGAAAGGATGAACATAGAAGAAACAGAGGAATGGGTTCCAAGACATTGGCTGATCAGCATGTTTTGTTCCAGGGGAGAAGAGCAATGGGTTCTCATGCTAAACTTCTCCCATCACTGTTTGGAATGAAGGAAAAGAAAAAATAATAAAAGAAGGTAACCAGCAACCCAAAGATCCTTACCTCTTCTTCACAGCTAGCCTCACCGACGTCACCGGCCCTCGTGGTCGCCAAAACTCCCGTCGACAACTCGTCGGGACCCTGGCCTTAGATCCTGTTGTGTTGCGCCAGCAACTTTCTTGCTTCACCACCTGAGACCTCTCGGAGAAATAAAGCATCTGGCAATAGTTAGATGCGAACAAGGAAAGCAGAAAGGAAGAAGGAGCAGAGGAAAGAAAAAAAGAGTAAAAAGAAAAAAGAGAAGAGAAAGGTTATCACCAGCAGCCCACGTTGCCGCCCAAGTTAACATAGCCTTCATCACCAAGGTCCAAGATCTCCTATATGCAAGATTATGCAAGAATCAAGAGTCCTATATGAACTCTGATTCAGAGTTACCAATTGGCTGAGGGTTTAGCCAAGCTAGTTTTGAAGAAGGGCCCATTTCATACCTTGTCAGGTCCCTATACCCGGATCTCACTCAAGATATGATCATACCAAATCCTCTTTTGACATTATTCAACCTAAACTAAGACCTTATCTAAGGCATCAGACAGTTGGTTATCAAAGGATCCTGATCCTAGCGGGACTGAAAACAAGATCACCCATACACAAAGTGATCCATATTTCATCCAAACAAAATTTTGGAGAAAATGAATTATTTGTCTTCCACGAAGGCATGGAAAATTGGCGGTTAAATTTGAATCACCAGGAGCCGGCTACACATATCAGATGGTCCAGGACCATGTGACCGGATAAATTCATAAAACACCTCAAATCGACCTCCATAATTTGAGGTCCAATTCTTGGGTTGTATGCATAACATCAAGTTTTGCATACAGACAAAAAATTACGACATCAATATCGACAAGACCAATATCGACAAGGCCAATTATAAACACTTCGAGCCCTGCGTGTTCAAATTATAACACTTTCGCACGCAGGCCTCGAGGGGGCATATGTTGACACTGATTTTAGCTATGCCTAAGTCTCGTATTATTTACGAAATTCCCTTTTGATGTATGCATGTGCCTTAAATATTTTGATATGTGCATATGCATTTTTCATAGTTATCACCCCCAGGGTATCTAAAAAAAAACTTAGGCTAAGATAAAAGCCTAAGACTTCCCCTACATAATACCATGGTCCTATTTAGCTTTGATGGCATCCTATATAAGCTAAAATGATACAAGGACATCCTACTAAATTTCCTACAACATGATCAAAACAAAATTTAAAATTCAAATTAATATTCAAAATTCGAACCAAAATATTCGAATTTGAACAAGCATCTTAATTCAAAACAGGTTCAAAACCTGAACATAAAGTTCAAATATTGAACAACCATGGGAGGATAAGAACTCTCTAACAATGAAACCTACAGTGGTTCAAACTACATATAAAAGTTTGAATTGAGAGAGAAAATCATAAACTCTCTCATGCTCATGCACATGCACGTGAGTTCCACCCTCAACCATGGCTAACCCAATCTCTTCATGCATGTCCTCAACCCAAGCACTTTAAGCTCAAATGAAATATTAAACAAACCCATGCACATGCACGTGGGTTCCATTTTCAACAAACCATCAAACCCATGCATATGAGTTCCAAAGAGAAGATGGGTTCATATCAACTCACAGGCTCTTGATTCATGGGATATCTCTAACTTACGAGATCTCTCAACCTCCTCAACCCATGCATTTAAACTCAGATTTTGAACAAAGAGAGCAGACGTGGCTCTCATAAGCTCTCAACAGTAACAAACTGGAGATATGCATAACTCTCTAACTCCCTGAAATGTACATGCGTGCCTTCAAGCTGGAATGGAGCATACGTGGAGTGGTGGATAAGAAAGAAGAGGTTGTCTCCCAATGCATATACGTGTTACACCTCAGATTTCTCTCAACGAATACACACCATCCCAACCAAAAGGTCTCAACAACCAACCAAGAGATACGCTGTGAGCCATCCTCAACGTCTCAAAACCAAAAAGATATTGCCTAACGATCAAGATACACCAGCTAATATTCGAAATTTGAAGAGCCTACCTAGGTTTCGTTCTACATTTATAAATAGATGGGAAGAGCACGGGTTAGAGGCTGAAGACCTTTGGAGGGGTGGAGGCGCTATTGAGATCCAGAAGCAGAGGCTAAAGACCTTTGGAGATGTGGAGGCACTGTTGAGATCCAGAAGCAGAGGCTGAAGAGCTTGGAGACGTGAAGACGCTGCCGAGATCCAGAGACAGTTCTCAAGCACTGCTGAACCTGGAGGGGAGCATCGACGTGCTACTAGAGGTCTGAGGAGGTTCTGATCGGCCCAAGCATTGCTGGAACCCGGAGGGAAGCAGGGGAGCATCGGCGGGCTGTTGGAGGCTTGAGGAAATTCTGATCAGCCCAAGCATTGCTGGAACCTGGAGGAGAGCATCGACATCGACGTGCTGCTAGAAGTCTAAAGAGGTTCTGATCGGCCCAGGCACTGCTGGAACCTGGAGGGGAGCATCGGCGTTGGCGTGCTGCTGGAACCTGGAGAAGAAAGAATATATCATCAATCAACATGGTAACGAAGGTGAGGGCTTAAGAAATAAAAAACCTTATGTGTTCTTTCTTCCCTTCAAGTTTCCTTTCATTCTTGATATAAAGATGTAAGGATTCCATTTTCATTTTTTTATATTGGATCTAGAATCGGAGGTATTCCCTACGGGGATGTAAACGATGGATATGCCAATTCGGCGATCCAGGGGTGTGGTGCCCGCAATCTCTTCATATGCAATTAAATTATTATTTTTTGCTCGAAATAAAATAGAGATCTCGTCCCTGCGAGATCGACGTTTTATCCTCGAACATTGTTTTTCTCCCTTCAGTGTGCCGTAGAGTAGAACCCTACTGAGCTTATTGCTCACTCCTACCTGGGCTGCGTTTGCAGGTGCATGCGTCGCCTCTTCCTCAATGGTTCCAGTTGGATCAGGCCTTGGCGGTGCGTCGACTTCCAGATGCGTTTGAGGTCTTAGAGGGAAAGATGTATATTTTGACGTTTTTGTTTAAACTTGCCATTTGAGGATGTTGTATTTAATGTTTAATATATGGAATCTTGTTCCCTCTTTTGATTGAGTTTTATTTCGCAATGTAATATTTAGTCTTTAGGTTCAAATTAAATTCCGCTTTGTGTATCTGTCGTGCCGTATTGGATGTGAATAGTGTAGGTTTCCCCTCATGCCTCGGCCCGGATGGGTTTTCTGGGTCGGGGTATGATAGAACTTGAAAAGTGTCGTGCCTGAACGCGCCCGATCAAAATTATAAATTTATAATCAAACTACTAACTAACTACTTTAGGGGTAGTGAGCAGTGAGTCCGAGTCGAATCCGCAGGGAATGCATAGGAAAATAATTAAACTACTAAATTCAATCTAAGTATCCTTACCAATAAGTTGAGAAAAGATTCAGAATTGAAACTAAATTAACTTCATACTAAAGGATTAATAAATAAGAGAGAAGGTACCAGGGAATTCTTAGTCAATACTAGGATTCTACCATGTCTTCCTAAGAGCAGGGCACATTAATCACGCTGAATGGCTTTCCTAATAGTTAATAAGTGAATGGCTAGTTCTCATTATCACTCAACAAGTTCTGGTTAGGATTCCTTATTGGCAAGAATAATTATCTAAAAATCAGTGACCGAATGATTAGTTACGTTCACTGCTAATGAATCCTCTGATTAGGATGAATTCATCGCAAGTAATAGTAATGATATGGATTTAGGTGTGAGATCAAGATGGGTTTAGCATCTTAATGGCCAAAACTACAAAGATAGGATATATGGAGGATTAGGGATAGAACGTAGTGGTTCTAGCACTATACAATCTCTAATCACGAAGAAGATTTCATATGAGATACCATGGTACTGACATGGTCCTCTTATTTAGATGAATCCAATCCAAGCCCTAAAATGCACTAGCTCTAGATCTAAGACATGTTAGAACAATCCAAACATCCAACAATAAATCAACACCAAGTTCAAAACGAAATTAAGATCAATCCATACAAACCATTTAAGAAGGTGTACCAGCCCTAAATCTTAGAAATCCCTAATAGAAATCTTAGTTACATCATAAGAATTCCTTGGTAAAAGTTTAGCTACTCATCTTTAGGAAGGAGATCCGTTGATGAAGGTTGTCGTCACGCTCCACCCATGGATCTTCCCCCAAAGATCTAACCTAACTTATGTAAAAGAATGAAGAAAAAGGACCAAGAAGGCTCAGCCAAAGGGCCAAGGAAGAGCCCCCACAAAAACCCTAGAACATGCCTATTTATAGCCTAGGTATCACCCTTAACTCGGATTAGATCTGGGCCTTTGATTTTGCTTAACAGATATCAAAGGATCGATCTTTTAGGGGTTAAGATCGATCCTATGAACCCAAAAAACTGGTTGCGCCCGAGTAGGATCGATCCTTCACAAGGGAAGGATCGATCATGTGAATTATGGCTCTCTGTCGTCTCTGCTACAGTGCAAGGATCGATCCTTCAGGGGAGGAGGATCCATCCTTCTGGTCTGCGTATTTACTCTTTTGCCATTCAAACTGCGCCATTGGTACTAAAAATATCGTAAGTTCTTCTAGGAAACTCGGAATCGTGAACCGTAAAATTGTCCAGAAACTAGACTTCCAGAGCTTTCTAACCATAAATGGCACATCATCTGGTTCTTCCTGAGAAGGTACAGTTTTGATGTCAAAGATGGCCCACCTTTGCTCCTTTGACTTCACAGGTTCTTTATTTGTTCGTTTTATCACCAAACATGATCTAATCTTCATTGAAGGCTCTTATACCTTAAATACATCATAGACTATCAAAATAGTATTGCTCGGAGACTAACAAGACCTCGTTAAAACGGTGATTTGTGCACTTTTCACGTCTTGTCACACCCCTCAACTTGATCTTTGCTAGTCCTCGAGCAAAGCAGTAAACCTAGTTAGCCAATTTTGTAGGTCTCACGATTACACTTAGCATGTGTAACAAGCCTGGGTGGCCCCAGTGGAGGAGTTATAGTCTCCTGAGGGTTTCCAGTGATGATACCCACAAACATCTATACATCCCCTTTAACATGTCATTAGCACTCCATTATAGTACTCATTAATTCCAATGCATCAATTAGAAATAATATCCATGAATTTATTCTTTAATTCATATTCACATAAAAGAAGAGTAAATCAAAACATGTCATAACACACCTCCAATACTTCAACATATTTAATCATGATTCAAAAATAACTTTGACTCTCCAGTGTGTGAATTTGGTTTCACATGTATAAGAATATCCATTATATCCAAGCATTCAACTATTCAAGATCACAATTCTAAGCAAGCATGTATTTTCCACTTATCACATAACAATCTCTGTTCTTTTCTTTTCTTTATTTTTTTTCTTTTCACAAGAAAATTCAACCATTTTACGCGAACAACACACCTTGTTAGGCACATTGCCCTATTACTAAGTATGATGTCCTTTTCTCATTCATTTTTTTTTATTTTTTTTTGTTAATAAGAACTTTCAACCGTTTTACGCGAACACCATGCTGATCAGGCACCCTTCCCGGTTACTAAGTTGAAAGCCTTACACTTTTCATACACATACTTTTTGCTGATAGAAAATTACATGTGTTCATGTATCTTCTGTGACATGTCCTAGAATCGTAAATCTATCCTAGTCTCAGGCTCAGAATCTAACTTCAACTCATCCACATGTGAAAGTGCTCAAGTGCAATAAGATCTGTCAAGTTATCCCTAAATCATGGTAAAAGTGTTAAAGTATAGACTCATGCCATACATAGCTAAATTTACTAAATCTTATATGATATATAAATTTCTGAATAATTCATAAGACAAATTTCTAAATCAAACATCTGTATCAATAAGTCTCATAATTTCATTATTCTGATATAATCTAGGGGATGTATAATAGTTGGTTATCATAAAATAAATAAATAAACATGAATTCCTAGAATTCTACCGCCCAACTTAAATATAATTGTCCCCAATTACACTAAGTCATAAAAATAAATCAAAGAATATAGGGTAGAGATAACATGTAGAGGCTTCGTAAGAAAAAATAACCTTGGTGATAAAAATAAAAACAGATTTGCGGATCAAGGTTAGTCGTGAAAACCAAGTAATGTCGTGATGTCAACCTGCTGTGCATTCCATAGCATATATGCCCTGTAAAATCATATAAGGAATACCCCATAGTCGCATTTATGGAAAGTAACGAATAAGCATAAAAATTGGAGAAAAATTGGGCAGCATTTCCTCTATTTATTCAATAAGCACAAGGGTTGTACAAAATTTTCATTACATCTATATTAACATCCACATTTACATATATAGTGCCACATACATATTGCTCCACCGCTACATCCACATTCACAAATATATAGCCACACACACAGGACACACCCCCAAAGCCAACATCCAATGTATATATCCACTATCAAGATGTCAAAAAGATACAGAAATGGAGCAATGGAGTACAAAAATATGGCCATCCTCCCAGCACAAACCAAGCAAGTCCCACCCAACCAAAAATACAAAACTGACCCCTAGATACAGTCTAACTCAATAAAAACAAGCCCCTGGTACTACATGGGCGTACAAGAAACCTAACAGATAAATAATCGAACTAAGCAAGCACAAAGGCGACATGCAAACCGACAAGCTACAAGCACTAGTATCATCCCTGGGGTCTTGACTCCGTAGAGGTAGGGGGTCGGTATGGAACAATGGCAGTAACAACTGGAGAAGTGTGGACTCAGGTGCCGGCGGAGGTCTAGTGGGGCGCGTACGACGAAGCAGTGGGTATGAGAGTAATGTAGGGGCTTTGGGGTCGATTGAGTGGAGTAGAATGTTGGTGGAGGGGCGTGGAGTGGAATGGAGGTCGAAGGCGAGAAGATCCGGCCAGAAGAGGCGGTGGCGTGCTGGTCGGAGAAGGGGAAACGGAACAGAAACACTGGCTGGACGAGAAAGAAGGGACACAGCGGCAACGGAGAAGGGAAAACTAAAGCACAAAGGGAAAACGGAAGAGCCGGAGCATGGAACTTCTATCACCAGAATCCGGTGAACTCCATGGCAGCCCATGGGTTCCGTAGCTGTAGTTGCCAGAAACAGGGGAGGTGGGAACGAGAGAGAGGAAAGGATGGAGAAACAGAAGAGGTGGCTGACGCAGGGCGGAGTTACGCCACCCTGGTTTGGATGGCTAAACCAGCCAGCAGCGAACTCCGGCGAGCACCGAGCAAAGGAGGACGGCTGGAAGCAAAGAAAAATAGAGCACGGCTGGAACGGACAGGAAAAATAGAGCAGTGACGGCGAGGGGAGGGAAGAAAAGAAGGGAAGGTGGATGCCGGCCTTGGCCGCCGGCGTCATTGGTCAAGACTCATGGCGAAAGCCATGGGTTCCGCCGGTGGCTTAGAAACAGAGGAAGCATGGATAGGAGAGGAGGAAGGACACGGAGAGCAGGAAGGGACGAAAGAGAACTTACCGGACGGGAACGGGAATGATGGCATTGGAGGCTACGACCGGAGGAGCTTGAAGACGACACCGGATCTCCACGCCGGAAAAGAAAAAGTTAAGTGACAAACAGCGCCAGTGGAGCTGGATCGGCACACCGGAGCTTCACAATGGGCATACGAAGAAGGAAACGACGATGGGACGGATAAACACCGGAGATGACGGGGGACAGGGGTGACGGAGGAGAGGATCGGTGATGTCGAAGGACACAGGGGAAGCTTACCGGCGTCGGAGGAGGTGGTTTCGATGGTGGTAGAGGGCGGAGAAGGTTAGGAATGAGGATGGCGGAGGCGAGGGTGAAGGTTTGGACGGGCAAAGGTGGCCGGAGAGAGCTTGAGAAGCGGTGGCAGTCATGGATGAGGGAGGAAGCTCGCGAGGTGGTGGCTGGGTGAAAGGGCACGAGAGGGAAAGAGGATCGATCCTTCCATGGTGGAGGGATCGATCATTGTCCACATGGCGACATCTAAAGGCCTCAACTTAAAGCGTGTTTAATAGGCAAGATCGATCTATCGTGATCAAAAGGATCGATCCTACATACTCAACTGGTCTAGTTTTGAAGGATGGATAGAAAGATCGATCCTGAGGGTACTCTTCCAAAACACCACGCTTTATCACAATTAATTAACCAACTAGGATCGATCCTAGTGGTAGGTGGGATCGATCCTACTACTACCCAATGAATGTTATGTGTGGTGCGAAGAAGGATCGATCCTTCCCTCCCTGGAGGATCGATCTTTCTCAACTAAACGTGCAAGATCGCATTACAAACCTGGGAAATAAGCCTCTAATAACATTGCAAAAATACAAACTTCTCCAGGGCTCAGGAATTCAAGAATGGACACCCCACTAACAATTAACACGAAAATCCAACAGCAGCAATTACGGCATTATCAGACAATCAATCAGCAACAACTTAAAAACACACCAAAATCAAACATCCAACTAATTGGAAAAACAAGCAAGCATGAAAAAGAAGAGATTTCAAACAACTAGTTAAAAATCAAAGCAAAGATGGGCTGCCTCCTACCAAGCGCTTGATTTAATGTCTCGAGCTCGACACAATGCAAGCTCAACTAAAACTGAGTTTGGGTGGTCGGTGGTTCCATGTAAAGAAGTACATGGATTGAAGAATGAAGAAGACATGCAGACATGATTCATCAAAGAAGAAGGACAGGTCCCAATTAATGAAATCATTAAAAAATTTAGTCAATTGCCAATCACCATCCTGCAAATCATGTGTTCCAATAAATCTGTCCAACATCAGATAGGCTTTTGGTGGCCTATGGTTTAAAGTATAGAAATACATGGTCCGAAGAAGAGTACAGCCATGCAAACATGCTTCATCAAAGAAGAAGAGAATGTCCTTAGAAAACAAAGTACTAGAAGGACGAGAAGACTTGATCAGATATTTGATGAAACTACGATCAAATTCGGCATGACCTAAACAAGATGGAAAAACAAAGTTCGGTACCTCACAATGTTCAACACGTGTGGATGAAGTGAAGGGTAGAGGCTCAAAGTGAGGTTTCCTAAAGGAGGTCTCACAAGGATCATCCAAGTCATCACAGACATCATCCATCACATCAAAGACCGACATGTGATTTTTACATGAAACTTCATCAATATATGCATCAAGATTAGTTAAGGCCTCATAAAAAGGGTATCTCCTCATGAAAAGCTTGATAAAGCGGCAAGTTGATATCGAATAATTCATTCTCATTATTAGGTATGTGCTCGTGGAAAGCTCCATAAACCGGCATAATAAAATCATCATGACTTGCGGGAGATATCAAATCATGCATGCATTCCTCAATACCATTGTCATCAAGAAACACCGGAGGGACCAATTCATCCACATCACAAATCAAGGTATCATCCATAATCTCATGAACCGGTAAAACCCCAAAAGGAATCTCATTGTTGCATGCACCATAAACATTGGTACACTGAGCATCAAACGCATTATCATCAAAATTAGGAGGCACTACCTCATTCTCACAACCATCTACCTCATCATCATATGAATCAATCAAAGCAGCCAATTGTCCAACTCGGGCTTCTATATTAGCTATTAATTGTGAATGAGAATGTACAATTGGTGTTAGTGCCTCACAAGTCTCTAAATCGTTAAGAATCCTGTCATCTAAAGATGGATCTACTTGTGCTTGTAGTTCAAGGGGAATGGGAGGCTCATACCAATGTTGAGGTTGTAGGTATTGTGTTTGAAGAAGATATGATGGTTCAAAACTAGGTGCAAAGTATTGGTCCGGTATGCTTGAATCTTGTGATTGAACATTATAAGGATAGTAACCTTGGAATTGCCAATAAGGATATGGATGACCACTCAGATCCGGATATAGGTGTATGAATGCGAATCATATGTCAGATTTGAGAAATCATATGTATCATTAACATAAGCGGGTGCCTAATTAGATGGTAAAAAGTAATCGTTCAATGTGGCACCCGGTGGCATATACTCATCGGCCATGTATAAACAATCAAATAAACAATGACCAAGTCAAAAGTTTAGAAATACGTTACAAGGGGCTGGTCCAAGCACGAGACATCCTTCTTCGATCGTGGATCGTTGATTCTTCTCGCGTCGGCGTCTCCTAACAACACAAAAAAATATAGCGATGTAAGTACGAATCTCTTTTTTTTTCTATTTTTTTTAGATATGAAACAAAATTTAAACTAAAAATATTTACAAGGAATATTAGACTAAGCAAAGCGATTCAATCATCTCCTATAGCACTCCCCGGCAATGGCGCCAAAATTTTGATAGAACTTGAAAAGTGTTGTGGCTTAACGCGCCCGATCAAAATTACAAATTTATAATCAAACTATTAACTAACTATTCTAGGGGTAGTGAGCAGTGAGTCCGAGTCGAATCCACAGGGAATGCGTAGAAAAATAATTAAACTACTAAATTCAATCTAAGTATTCCTACCAATAAGTTGAGAAAAGATTCAGAATTGAAACTAAATTAACTTCATACTAAAGGATTAATAAATAAAAGAAAAGGTACAAGGGAATTATTAGTCAATAACTAGGATTCTACCATGTCTTCCTAAGATTAGGGCACATTAATCATGTTGAATGGCTTTTCTAATAGTTGATAAGTGAATGGCTAGTTCTCCTTATCACTCAACAAGTTCTGGTTAGGATTCCTTGTTGGCAAGAACAATTATCTAAAAATCAGTGACCGAATGATTAGTTACATTCACTGCTAATGAATCCTCTGATTAGGATGAATTCATCGCAAGTAATAGTAATGATATGGATTTAGGTGTGAGGTCAAGATGGGTTTAGCATCTTAATGGCCAAAACTACAAACATAGGATATATGGAGTATTAGGGATAGAACGTAGTGGTTCTAGCACCACTATAGTGGTTCTAGCACTGTACAATCTCCAATCATGAAGAAGATTTCATCTGAGATACCATGGTACTAGCATGGTCCTCTTATTTAGATGAATCCAATCCAAGCCCTAACATGCACTAGCTCTAGATCTAAGACATGTTAGAACAATCCAAACATCCAATAATAAATCAACACCAAGTTCATAACGAAATTAGATCAATCCATACAAACCATTCAAGAAGGTGTACCAGCCCTAAATCTTAGAAATCCCTAATAGAAATCTTAGTTACATCATAAGAATTCCTTGGTAAAAGTTTAGCTACTCATCTTTAGGAAGGAGATCCGTTGATGAAGGTTGTCGCCACGCTCCACCCATGTATCTTCCCCCAAAGATCTAACCTAATTTATGTAAAAGAAGGAAGAAAAAGGACCAAAAAGGCACAGCCAAAGGGCCAAGGAAGAGCCCCCACAAAAATCCTAGAACATGCCTATTTATAGCCTAGGTATCACCCTTAACTCAGATTAAATCTGGGCCTTTGATTTTGCTTAACAAATATCAAAGGATCGATCTTTTAGGGGTTAAGATCGATCCTTTGAACCCAAAAAACTGGTTGCGCCCGAGTAGGATCGATCATGTGAAATATGGCTCTCTATCGTCTCTGCTACAGTGCAAGAATCGATCCTTCAGGGGAGGAGGATCCATCCTTCTGGTTTGCGTATTTACTCTTTTGTCATTCAAACTGCGCCATTGGTACTAAAAATATCGTAAGTTCTTCTAGGAAACTCGGAATCATGAACCGTAAAATTGTCCAGAAACTAGACTTCCAGAGCTTTCTAACCATAAATGGTACATCATCTGGTTCTTCCTGAGAAGGTACAGTTTTGATGTCAAAGATGGCCCACCTTTGCTCCTTTGACTTCGCAGGTTCTTTATTTGTTCGTTTTAGCACCAAACATGATCTAATCTTCATTGAAGGCTCTTATACCTGAAATACATCATAGACTATCAAAATAGCATTACTCATAGACTAACAAGACCTCGTTAAAAGGGTGATTTGTGCACTTTTCACGTCTTATCAGGGTGTTACAGGTATTATGTTTGAGAAAGATAAGATGGTTCAAAACTAAGTGCGAAGTATTGGTTCGGTATGCTCGTATCTTGTGGTTGAACATTAGAAGGATAGTAACCTTGGAATTGCCAATAAGGGTATGGATGATCACTCAAATCTGGATCATAGGTGTATAAATGAGAATCATAAGTCAGGTTTGAGTATACATATGTATCGTTAACATAACCGGGTGTATAACTATATCGTAAAGAATAATCACTCAAGGTGGCACCCGGTGGTATATAACCATCGGCCATGTATAATCAATCACATAAACAAGGACCAAGTCAAAAGTTCAGAAAGACGTTACAAAGGGTTGGTCTAAGCACTAGACGTCCGTTGTCGACCGTAAATCATTAATTCTCCTCGCGACAGAGTCTCCTATGAATACAAAGATATAGCAATGTAAGCACAAATCTTTCTTCTTCTAATTCTTCTTCTTTTTTTTTAGATATAAAAAAAATTTAAAACTAAAGATATTTACAAGAAATACTAGACTAAGTAAAGCAATTCAATCATTTCCTATAGCATTCCCCGGCAACGGCGCCAAAATTTTGATAGCGCTTGAAAAGTGTCGCGGCTTAACAAGTCTGCCCAAAATTACAAATTTATAATCAAACTACTCACTAACTACTTTAGGGGTAGCTAGCAGTGAGTCCGAGTCAAATCCACAGGGAATGGGTATAAAAGTAATTAAACTACTAAACTCAATCTAAGTATTTCTACCAATAAGTTGAGAAAAGATTCAGAATTGGAATTAAAATAACTTTATACTAAAGGATTTATAAATGAAAGAAAAGGAACAAATGAATTCTTAATCGGTAACAAAGATTCTACCAAGTCTTCCTAGGATTAGAACTAGTGAACCAAACTAAATGGCTCTCCTAATGGTTGAAAGGTGAATGACTAGTTCTCCCTATCACTCAACAAGGTTCGGCTAGGATCCCTTGTCGGTGATAACAATTATCTAAAATTCGGTGACCTAATGGTTAGTTCTGATCACCGCTAATGAATCCTCTGATTAAGACCGATTCATCGCGAGAAAATAATCATAATATGGATTTAGGTGTAAAATCAAGATGGTTCTAGCACCTCGATGGCCAAATCTATAAAGATAGGATAGATGGAGGATTAGGAATAGATTATAGTGGTTCTAGCACTATTAAATCCCTAATCACGAATAAGATCTCCTCATAATATGAGATTCAATGGTTCTAGCATGATTCCCTTATTAGATGAGTCAAATCCAAGCCCTAACATGCATTAGCTCTAGATCTAAAACATATTAGACCAATCCAAACATCCATAAATAAATCAACACCAAGTTCATAATGAAATTAAGATCAATTCATACAAACCATTCAAGAAAGTATACAAGCCCTAAATCTTAAGAATCCCTAATAGAAACCCTACTTACATCATAAGAATCCCATGGTGAAAAGTTTAACTACTCAACATTTGGGTTTGATCCATGGATGAAAGTTGATGAAGCTTTTCTGTCATGGATTTCCTCCAAGAGATTCTAAAAAGAAAAGTTTAAAAGAGAAAAAATAAACTAAGAAAGAGTCCTCCCCTCTCAGAGAGAGAGAGAGAGAAAGAGAACTAGATAGCCCCCTTTCCTTCGCCTCCAAGCAGCCAAGAGAGTCCTCCCAAAATCCCTAAAAAGAGTCTTATTTAAAGCCCAAAAGCCTCTCATTCTCGGATTAGATCGGAGCCCTTTATTTTGCTTAGCCGTCATATAAATATCAATCTTTTAGGGTGAAAGATCAATCTTTTCATCCCATAAAACTGGTTGCGCCCGAGGAAGATCGATCATTTATAAGTAGAAGATCGATCATTTAAAACATCACTCTCTGACATCTCTGCTACAGTGCAAAGATTGATCATATATAGTAAAGAAGATCGATCTTCTTTCCTGCGTATTATCTTTTTTGCCATTCAGCACTGTGTTATTGGTACTAAAAGTACTGTAACTTCCTCTAGGAGACTCCAAATCATGAACCATAAAATTCTCTAAAAACTAAACTTCCAGAGCTTTCCAATAATATATGAAACATCATCTAGTTATTCCTGATCAGGTACCGTTTAACTTTCCAAGTTGATCCATGTAATCTTTTTAGCTTCTTTGCTCCTTTTAGCTCCAATTTTCTCGTTTTCGCTCCAAACTTGATCTAACTCTTGTTGAGGTCTTTTGTACATGAAATATGTTAAAACTAGTTAGTTAAAGATTGCTCGGAGACTAACAAAGCCAAATTATAAGGGTGATTTGTGCATTTTTTAAGTCTTATCACTAGCCCACTTCATCCAATCCTGGCTTGTAGTCAGAGAAGAGGGAAGAGAAAGATGAATGTCTAAGAGAGGGTTGGTCTTAGGCCTTATAAAAGAAAATCAATTATGAAAACCAAGAGAGGAGGAGTCTAATAACCCATATGCTTGTAAATGAAATGAATGATAAATAAAACAAGTAAATAGAAGGATGAGATAAGAGTTAAGGGAGATTGCATCATATTTTTATAGTGGTTCGACAAACCTTGCCTACGTCCACTTCACTTAAGGGCCTCCTTGAGGTTCAACTACTTGCAAGACCTCTTATAAGTTGTCCACCAAGCTTCCGGGTGCTTAGCAACCTATCCACCAAGTTTACGGGTGCTTGGTAACCTTATAATCTCTCCAAGCTCTCTCTTGGATATCTCTCACAAAGTCTACTTCACAACTTTAAGTAGTTTTACAAAGATTAAAGCTCTCAAAAGAAGACTAAAACTTGTTACAATTAATACTAATATCTCCATTAGTCTTACACCAAGTTTGCTACTTCTTTCCATATATACTTGAGCTTTAGGGCCTCAAAAAGTAGCTTCCAACGGCTATTTTGTATTTCTGCACCAGCTCTTTAATGACTAGTTTCCTGACTGACGGTCGATCATCGCACCATCCGCCACATCATCCATCGCATTCTTCTTGAGCCGTGGTCGATCCACCTATCGACTTTCAAGCTTCACGGTCGACCGTCACATCGTCCGTAAACCTTTGTTGTGAAAACTACTTCAAAGGGTCGGTGCCTCGTTCAACCGTCGCTTCAACACAACACTTATATAGGTCGCGGTCGACCGTCGTAACTTTAACCTCCGTGGTCGATCCGTCCATCGACCGCCAAAAACCACGGTCGATCCGTGCATCAATCGTCGCATCGACCGCGAGTATAAAATCATATAAATATTGAACTTAATGTGTCTGTAACGGCCCCCCATCGTCCGGGGCCACCCAGAGCCTACGGACTCCGTCCAGGATCCACCCGAGGAGGGCCCCACCCGACATAATATTGTCCGCTCCATCCCGGGACCGCTCCAAGACAAGCACGCTTAACCTTGGAGTTTTCTGGCGGATCACTGTCATCACGGCTTTAAAACACGTTGTTTCTTATAAGGGTTACTAATATACTTATTATTTACGTGAGGTTGCTTACCCGGTTGCATGGTTCGATCACACGCCCTCCAGGCGAACACCGACACCCAGTACCCCGGGTCTCACATAATGATTTCCAAATTAAGAGATATAAATATTAAATTAATGTTTTATCATCAAACATATATTGACATCATCAAAACAATATTATGACTAACAAAAGAGAGTGGCAGAAGGGAGGGCGAGGGGATGGGATAGAAAGATGGTTAGGGAGGGAAGAGAAACAGATCTCCCTCTCTTTCGTTCTCCTAGCCACCTCTCTCTCCCATCCTCAGTGGCAGAAGGGAGGGCGAGAGGATGGGATAGAAAGATGGCTAGGGAGGGAGAGAGGATGGGAGAGAGAGGTGGCTAGGAGAACGAAAGATCACGAAACAACGGGAGAGAGATCCTCGCGAGGAGAGGATAGTGTTTTCCCTTTTCACTAAAAAATTTGTAGAAAAAGGATGAATACGTTCAAAAGATGTTTTCATATTTTCAGAAAAGACCACTTTCAATCGGCCTGTTTATTTCACTTCAATGTTCTGGGATAGAATATGATTCCATTGAATGGAATGGAATGGTCCACCACTTTTATTGTTTGTTTGATGCTTTTTGCTATTTGTCTTATGCTGGAATGTAAACTGAATCCTATGGAATTTAGCACTTTCTGCTCTTTATTTTGTGCTGAATTAGAGCAGAATCATGTGACTTTTTTTATGTTTTTGTGTTTATTTTGTGATGGATATGGTCAACCCAGACTGCTTGTGGTGACAATACCATCCATTTATGTATATTGAAGGTTTGAAACTTTATAAAGTGTGTAGATGTATAAATTATAAATAGTTAGTAATATAAAATTTTTGCATAAATACATTTTTTAATTATATGTAATACGTTATATACATATGTAATTTTTCACTCACTATGTTCTTACCCATTTTGTCATCATTCTTTATACTTCTCCAACGGCTCTATTTTTTAGTCTGCGCACGCTGGCGGTCGATCCATGCATCGCGCTCCACATCGACTGTCGTATACAAAAAATAGCCTTCATGCTCCACAGTCAATCTAAGCATCATCTGTCGCATCATCCGTGAGTCTCTGTCATGAAAATGACACCTCCGGTTTGATGCTTCGTTCAACCGCCAATCTTGATATTAAAGACCAAACCCGAACCCGACCCGTTTAATAAATGGGTCAGGTTTATAAACCCAAACCCGACCCATTTATAACGGGTCAGGTCGGGTTGACCCGCCACAGCCTAGGAGGGAGAGGCGGTGCTCGGCACCGGTGGCCGGATATGGCCGAGAAACAGCCGGATATGCCCGGATCTTGCCGGGAAACAGCCGGATTTGCCCGAATCTTGCCAGATCTGGCCGGGAAACAGCCGGATCTGGCTGGATTTGGCCGGGAAACAGCCGGATCTTGCCGGATTTGAGTCGTAGCGGCGAGGGGGTCACATATCTGGTCGGGAAGCAGTCGAATCTGAGTCGTGGACGGCAGTGGAGCTTTGTGGTCGGTGGCGGTCGTGGTCAGTGCTGAGTGACCTCGGGGAGCCGGGGGGAGCAGAGAGGCAAGGGAGGAGGAGAGGGTGAGAGGAGTGGAGGGAGAGGGAGATCGGGCGGCCGGTGGGGGAGCAGAGAGGCAAGGGAGGTGAGAGGAGTGGAGGGAGAGGGAGATCGGGCGGCCGGTGGGGGAGCAGAGAGGCAAAGGAGGTGAGAGGGAGATCACTGGGGGAGATCGCCGAACGCCGGGGGAGATTTGAGATCGCGAGGGGAGGTAGGGGAAGATCGCCAGGGGAGTCGCCACCAGGGTCTGGGTTAGTGGTTCATTGGTCGTTGGGTGGGTGGGTGGGTGCCCTAACACTAATAGCCTAACATAGTAACATCTAAACCCTTAAATACAGGTTAACGGGTTGACCCGTCTAACCCGCGGGTCAACCCGACCCGACCCGTTTATGACCCGAACCCGTTTATACCAAACCCAAACCCGTTTATCTCGGGTCGGGTCGGGTTCACAGGTCATGACCCGAATTGCCACCCCTAATGGACCCTGTTTGAGTCATACCATTGTCTCAATACTACCATCATACCAACGGATGAGATCTGTTTAGATGTCATCCAATGGTTGAGATCATTATTATCTGAATCCAAATCAGCATTTTATTAATGATATGAACCGTTGGATGAGAACTAAACATATCTCATCCGTTGGTATGATGGTAGTATGGGGACACTGATATGACCCAAGCATGACTCGGCCACTATTCCCCATCTCTATCACCGTAGCCCATAGTTGCTCAGAAAACCCCGCAGTGTAATTATTATGGCATCACCAACGTGTCTTATAGCGGCCGTGAGCTCATCACAATCCGTCTATCTCGACCTATTGCTAGTGGACCGAAAAAGCATACTTGAGGAGCTTCGCCCCGCTTGGCTCGTAGGGGTCGTATGTGTTGCGGGGTTCCTAAGCAAAGCAGGGATATCCCCCGGTAACATGTCGACAACGTTGGCTCTTGAGTGTGTGTGTGTGTGGGGGGGGGGGGGGGGGGGGGGGGGGGGTTTATGAGGCATCATCCACTAAGTTGATGACATCTTCAGGTATAAATTCATCATAGGCAGCAGTGGTGAATTCGCCGTTGGCCGATTCATCCGCAAAACAAACCATCAACAATTCCAAATGGGGCATTGGCGAGTTGACATATATTTTGTATTGGGATGAGCCTATACAGGAAACCAACATTCAAATTTAATACATGACAAATTTTACTACGTCTAATGTGCTATTAAGGAGCATTTTAATACAAACACACCTCGAGTAGTTCGTTTGAGACAAGAGGATCTAGTGTGATCATCCTTAGCTCCTCTCTCCATCCCGTGCTGCTCAACATAAGGAGCTTTAATATCATCGCACTTAGCGCCCAAGTAGATCACGTAATTACACACATTGTCAGCCTTGATCTCATTGGTACCGAGTCTTCAGGTATGAGGCATCATCCACTAAGTTGATGACATCTTCAGGTATAAATTCATCATAGGCAACAGTGGCGAATTCGCCGTTGGCCGATTCATCCGCAAAACAAACCATCAGTAATTCCAAATGGGGCATTGGCGAGTTGATATATTTTTTGTATTGGGATGAGCCTATACAAGAAACCAACATTCAAATTTAATACATTACAAATTTTACTACGTCTAATGTGCTATTAAGGAGCATTTTAATACAAACACACCTCGAGTAGTTCGTTTGAGACAAGAGGATCTAGTGTGATCATCCTTAGCTCCTCTCTCCATCCTGTGCTGCTCAACATAAGGAGCTTCTTAATATCATCGCACTTAGTGCCCAAGTAGATCACGTAATTACACACATTGTCAGCCTTGATCTCGTTGGTACCGAGTCTAATATTGCAATGCTTAGCACCAACGATGTAATGGGGATGCTTAAACCCCTTGTCTCCAGGAGGCCTAGATTTAGCCACTTCAGCCATGTATTCCAATATATAAGTCTCTGCATGCTCCTTTCACTTGTAGTTGGAAGTGCATGTACCCTTACTCGCAAGACGCGAGGTCTCCACACTTATTTGGGAGGCGAGGGTACTCGATTGAGACGTATTCATGTATGTAATTAGAAATATCAAGACATGCAAAAGGACTAGTATACGGTAAATTGATATGATTGTCAACTGAAACAGACATCGAATGTCTACAGGTATAAACATAATACAAATAGAACCAAACTGAATACAATAAGTTGTAGAAAGGAAAACACATACACAATAAGAATAAGCTAGCGATTGGGCTCGTAATCCTCCCACATTCGTTCCGCGATATGTTCACGGATAGCGAGCCATACACCTTGCTCTTCACGCAACTCCTTGACAGTACGTGGTTGGGTAATCCCCGGTTCATCAACTACGGGTATATTGCCGTTCATTAATAGGTCTTCATGATTCTCACTCAGAATGAAGCTGTGAAGAATATAACATGAGTGCACAATAGCAACTTGCATCTTAAATGGGAAAAAAAGGGTGCAATGCAATGATCTTGAATCGATTCTTGAGCATGCCAAAAGCTCGTTTAATCTTCGATCTAAGTGATGAATGTCGAAAATTGAACAGTTTATGCTTTGTGCAAGAACCATTATTGGTTGAAAACTTTTTCAAATGATATCTCACACCCTGTACAGGGCGATGAAGCCATGGGTCGTAAGGTATCCCATGTCCACGAGATAGTACTTGCCTATATGGTGAAAGATTAATAATATCACATCAATGCGTGATGTAAATGTTATCTTTCGAAACATTAATCTACCATGGAATATGATCATATACCTTTGATTGTCTCTAATCTATTATGTGGTGAGCGCAATATAGCGTCTTTCAAGACAGTATAGACATTGGACGAACCCTCCCATCCGACCAATACGTAGGTGAATCAAAGGTTATGTGTACAAGCGGCCAACACATTCTGTGTCAGCCCCTTCCAACATCGAAATCATTGTATTATGCCTGTTGAAACGGTGGCATGTATGTACGTTTCTTCTAGAAGGCCGATGCAATTCTACATGTGTGATAAGGGTAAAAGGTCATTACGTGTCAAAATGTAAGTCACTTAAAATCAACATAAATTTTGTAGTACCTCAAAATAAATGTAGTATGAAAGGCTTGCTAAGATATCAATGGATGTGGCTGGTCCTGATTGTTACATGTATAGGTCACGAATACCGCACATCACCTTCAACACCGCATTGAAATAGCAACTGATTGTATCTCCAGACAATAAAAATTACGTCCGCATAATACGATTTTTTATGCTATCGCCAACACTGTGTAGGAAGATACACAATTGCTCTTCGATCTTCACCTGACCAAAATCCGTAAGCAATTGACATTGCCTCATAAAACATGCAAACACATCTAGTGCATCTACATCCATTTGAATATAAGCAATGCAATTATCTGACCTGGCATTCGAATCCTAGCCATATGCCGCCTTCGTTTCTCATCCCGACCTCCCACGACATACGATGAATGCGAGTGGTTGAGTTTAGGAAGTGTTGCACCACCATGATTACGACAGCATAGGCCACGCCTAATAGCATCAGTTTTTTACACTCTTCAGTCATCATTGTCCATCTAATAATTCGCCCTATCAAAACATTTTCAACCAATCAAGAGTAACTTGTTCACTATTAAATAAATCGGATTAATTAAACTTCTGAGAGAGAATTTGACGGTAGGGAGGCTTTTGCAAAGAAAAAGAGCAAAAATCCAAATATTAAACAGGCGGGAGATTTTCCATAATAGATTTGCAAAAGAGAAGACTCAAAAAATGATTGAATATGATGAACAGCAGCTCGAGGAGCTCGTTGGCCTCTTTCTCAGTCTCGCCTCGATATGGAGAACATGAATGAGCATTGTGAGAGGTATTTACAACTCAACATAAATGGTTCACCAAAACCCACCTACTTGTGGTTCTTGGCAGCTCAGAAACTTTGAATCACATGCTACATTTGGAGCCTCAGAAGTCTGCCTCTCCCTTCCGTCGCCATATCGGATCCTTAGCTCTTTGGAGCAATCTTTCCACCTCCAGCAGCAACCTCGTTCCCTCCTGGATCCCCCTTTTCAGCTCTCCAGCAAGTCAAACTCTTAAAAAAAAAAGCTGCCTGCAGCTTTCAGCAAACAAGAATGCAAACCAAACTCTTAAAAAAAAGCTGTCAAGTAATGGAATTATAAGTAACAGGGAGTTAAAAGTAGCACCACACACCTGAGATATTGCAGGTTCACCTCCCTCTTCTTTGTCTGGATAGCAACAATAACAGATGGTATTACAGATGCAAATCCACCCTTTAAGTCAACCAACTGGCAACAAGCTTGGAATAGAAAGAAAAAAACAGATCTACCTCGTTTTTCCATCACCTAGCAACAAGTACACATGTACACAAAAATCAAGTTTCGGAACTTCAATACTAATATGACAAAAGAAAAAAAAAATCTTTATCTTAATTAGCTTAGAACAAGAAAGCTACACAGTAAAGTCTACAGCAAATGAAGAAATTGTAAAATTGCATGGCACCAAACTCACAATATAAAAGGACCAGACAGGCTAGGTATTGAATATAAAGGATGCATTAATCACATGAAAGAAATGAACCAATAAAATGCAAGCTACGTAATCAGAATCATCTCGAGTAACAGGAGGATGCTTTGCATTGAGGAACATATGGGGCAATCAGCATTATTCCAATGACAGCATTATAATCCACCATAGTTTCCTTCTTCCATTCCAGTATGAAAGGGATGCATAAATGAATGACAAACTACAGAAACAAGCAATAATTAGAGCAGGCAGATGATGTCGTTGGCTGACCTCCCAGTGACACCTATAAGTCCAACTTTTCTCAGACGAGTGTTCAACAATATGAGATTTGTTAGCCTACTGCTTTTGTCAGTCCTAACAAGTACCCACAAGCAAGGAAAAGATAATAGGCATTTCAGTCTCAGACTGAAATCTTAGTAAGTAATTCATATGTATAACAAAGAAGTATTGCACACAATGGCGTTTCTATACAATGAGATGTGATGAGGGAAACAAAGAAGAATAGAATTGGTACATCCTTAATCACAATTGAGAACTACAACATTGCACAACTAGTATAGTAAATTACATGGTAGATTGATACATTTCTGCCTCCAGGCATCCCAAGTGGGGTGGATCAGATACAAATAGATTGAAAACCATTGGCACTTGCTTGAAGTCGAAAAACCACTTGATCATTTTGAGGTGCCAAAACTAGTGAATCACTGTTCATCCGTAACTTCTGAAAATTCTGAAAATTCCTTAGAGGTTTGAGAAATGCTTTGCCGTCAATTCAGCATATAAATAGATCACTATCTCTTAGCACTTCCATGAAGTTTAAAAACAATTTCATCTTATTAGAGATATCAGAATAGCCAACCATTTTCTGAAAGTTACGAAAATTCCTTCAAGAGCTCGAGTCTTGCTTTGCCTTCAATTACCAAGAGTGTGAGCAATGTATTCTCCAAAATATGTCAAACAGATAAAGCAACTTCTTACCTCTGATGGACCCAAAATCAGAGTGCTGCCACCAAATATTTAACTTACACGCAGACAGTTCTGTCTCTGGCATTTCCTTCAAAACATTGAACTGTCAGCTGAAAATGTAGTTCCCACACTAATTGTTTAGCCACTTCTGTCAAAAGCAGAGGGGCCAATTGCTTCCAAAAAACAGAATAGGAGTCGCCACTTTTGACTTTGAGATAAGTTGTCACTTTCCTGCACTGTAAAAAGAAGAGAGCCTTCTTGCCCATGGATTTTCCTCCAGGCACCATGAAATAGAAAAACCAGCAATGGCACACATTCTTAAATTCAACAAAGCAGTCGCGAGAAACTCTTGAGAATCGTTAAAAATCTCAACTATCTGTGATTCAGCGTTAGGATCTTCACTGTACAAAAGATCCTCATAGTTAGCTCTACTTTCTTGAAGAATGCTGTCTTCTTCAGAGATCATTCGCATGCTCAATACTTGTAATGCTTCGATCGCTGTGCTCTGAAAATCACATTCCACATATGCAGAAAAGACGTACCAACATGTTGACGGATCAGGTTTTATCTTCTCTCTGTGAATACGCTCGATAATGGCCTCAATAATATCAATACGGCCCTGAAAAACGTACGATAACTTATAGAGTAACTGTTGGTTCTTACGTGTAGCAAAACAGTGCTGAAGCAATTTGATAGTCTATGGGCCCCTTACCTTCAAATATGCTTCTTTAAGAATTGTGTTATACAATTGAATATCATTCTGAACTCCATCAGCACTGGATTGATCCAAAAGATTCAATGCTTGGCCAAAATCTTCATTGACCAATAGAACCTGTACCATAAAGTGGTTGGGATACGTCAATAATACCAGTCTCTCCAAGTTAAAAGACAAGTAAAGTTCATCGACACAAACTGTGGTTGACACTCTTGAGACTTCAAACAAGTACGGAACTAAGGAAATTAAATTCCAGAGATGCTTAGAAGGAAGTAGTCCCAGCAAATGCTATTAGGACTAGAATTCAACAGTAGATGACAAAATGAAAACCATTTAAATCACAACATCATATTGTCGAAAAAAAAATTAGGTCATTACAGTTGTATTCTCTTAAGTTGAATCTAATGGACGTGTACAGGGTTTAGTTTAGTGTCTACAAATTATCCGATCCTGTTATAGATCCAATGATTGCTATATTATTGACTAGGTGGGCCCTCCCATGCCACCTGGCACAGGTAACCCCCCCCCTCATTTACATCCATGCCATGTGTGCAAGATAGATGATCATGATAAGGTTACATCTACCATGACTCAGATGCCACGTGTGAGAATATGACTTGGATGATATATATGACTCATATGATGACTCAAAAAACGTTCCTTTATAAGATAGATATGAATACAAGAATCAAAACAGAAGTCAAATGCTCTCAGCACCTGTACCCATTCTTTATGCAGGACTGACGTATTCAAGAGAGAGTTATCATGCTTCACAGGGAATGTTTGCAGCTGTTTTATTAAATTGCATTCTTATTTTTATTCTTGAGGCAGATAATTTTATTCAATATAGGCCTTATGTATGAGCATGTAACTTACGTACCAAATTGGATGAGAATGACCTAACTTGATATTAAGGGAAATGCCCAATTAGTATTCTTAAATCACCGCCGACAAGCCAAAAATTACAAATGGAGAAACAATTTGTAAAACCCTTAATGAATGGTCAATCAATAGCATGTTGCACACTTCATGGCAGCAAAGCAACCTCAGGAATAAAAGCACCCAATGATATCTGAAAAACAGATTGTGTTCTTCAATAAAACTTTGATGATTCTATCCTGCGAGCAAACAAGCAGATAGATTCATAGATATATGCACTGGGCAAATATGAACAATGTCTGAGAAGAAGAAAGAATGAGAATCAAGAACTTGCATAGCATCTGTAGACACCATCGTCAAAATGAAGCAGGAAAAGGGACCTTTAAGAGATTTCATGATCATACCTTCATGAGTGAAGTATATGTCAGTGTCTGCGGATAGAAACCATCACGCAACATCATAGATATGATAGCGTTTGCAGATTTAATACAGGAAAAATTTCTGGAGCACTCTATCATTATATTGTAGATAGAACCATTTGCTGGATAACCATGTGATCTCATACTTTTGAAGATTTCAACTGCTCTGTGACTCTACATTCATGCATAAAACATTTCATGGTCAAGTACATGGAAGATAAATGCTCAAAGGTACTATGAGAAAATGGTGTAAGGTGGACAAGGATCATACATATAAAGTAAGAAATACATACTTCTTTGGCTTTAATAAGTGCATGTAGCACAAAGTTGTACATAGAGGTTCTTTGATACGGATTTGTATGGAATATCATGTTTTCTGCCACATTTAAGTACTGTAGCATCTCCTTTATCATGCCTTCAGCTCCGAGAGCTCTTATCTGAGAAAAGGAAGGTTCGATACTCATCAGTCATCACCATTGAAGAATAGCAAGATAAACTTATTCACATCACCTACAAAAGCTCCACATGATATAGCAACTATTGAGAAATCAAAGAAGATAAAATTGTTTAACTGGCAACAGACTGCAGGAAGAAGAAGATTTGAATCAAATAAGCCAGCTGATTTGAAAATTTGGAATTATACATACGACATTAGATTGTGCTACATCACAACTTGGCAACCAGTTTAATGCACTTATTACCTGAAGTTGAAGGAGATCCATTCACTAGACTACCACAACTTCATTTCAAGAACTATACAAGTACTTGATAGTTCACTTCAAGAGCTATAAAATAATTGATAGTTAATACAAATATGGATCAGATAACTAGCACACTTTGTCTTCATTTGGTTCCTTATAAGGGTCAATTAAATATTTGCCTACATTTTCTAGCCTGTCACTAATGCAAAAAGAAAGATCAGGCTTAGCCAAAAAGCTTTGATGCAGAAACGTGTGAAACAGGAAAGAGAAGAGGAAAAGGAAAGGAGTAACATAACTAGAAAGGCTAGAGGAACCGGGGAAACTTTGATGTTCAAAGCAGCCATATAGATTCTGATACTTTGATATAATGAGTCAAGCCAGATTGTTTCCTGCTGAATATCAAACTTGAATCTAGGTCAGATAGATGGTTTAGGCCATCCAGTATGAATAAAGGCCAACTTTTGATTGTATCAACAATAAGTGTCACCGACAGATACATATATTATAAGAAAGAAAGAAATATGCTTCATTGAGTATCAACACAGAACCTTATAAGAAGTTCCATACCCAACAGACTAACATACTTTAGAAACCAATGGTGGAGAAGAAAATTTTAAAAACCAGGGCACAACAATTGCAAGAAGCTTAAACAAAAATAAGTAAATCGATTAAGTAGCTACCAAATTCTTCATAGACACAAAGCTGTGTTGAACCCCACTTTTCATCATATCTTTCTCAATGATATCAATTCTCTTTGCCACATCAACATGTGACAAGATGTTTCCCTTCTCATACGGGACATTGACATTACCAAACAAAGAAAACAGAAGCTCATAGGTCTTGATAGTAGACTTAATATTCAAACGCTTCATTCTAGCCAAAACACGGACAGCACATTCAGGTTCATCCTGCAATGACACATCAGATCTTATTGTAAGAATACAAGCACTTTCACAAAGTAATAAAGAAATATTCTGAAATGAAAACCATATCGACGCCTAAATTTTCCCCATACAAATTTAACCCGTTTTCAAGGATATCCATATGAATTTTATTTGCATTACAATGAGAATTTTTTGAGCTGAACACAACTCGTCGCAGGGAGTGCAGAGCACCTAAGAACAATATTGGCAAAAACATACTGATTAGGAACAATATCTGGAACTTTTCTAAGTGATATGTGCTGGAACGCTACATCCACTGTGCACAGCAACAGAAGACACCTTTTTGCACTGTGAGAATTACATTCATATAGAAATCACAGAAACATATGTTGGAAAGCTAGTACTCACAGTACCAAGATGACAGTTGTCAACAGGACCAGCAAAAATAAAAGACAAGGGAGTGAAACATAACCAAGCAGAAACATTTCTCTAGATCAAGCTTAGGAAGAATGTGAAATACCATTACATGACAGCCAGCAAAGAAAGCATTGAAGGGATGTATGTACTTTGGAAGATTATCAGATATCCTTTCCAACAAAGCCTCAGCTGATTCCAACTCCAAATCTCTGCAATGGGCAATAGAAAGAGCTGCAAGAGTATCATTGAGAGGATGAATGTTGCTTTTCTCCATTGCATCCATCTGCAAAATTAGAGCATCAGTTTGTGAATCCACTGCAGGCATGCCAAAGTAGTCCTATGGCACTATGTAGTCCTAACCACCTTCCTTTTACCTCTATAAAATGTGTCATCCTGATACAGGATTTTGACAAATCAATATATGTGATGATAATGGCGGTCAAACCAGAAGTTATGCTGATACCAAGTGAATTTCAATCTCCATTACATATGAAGCTTACCACTTTAACGGCATAAGCAACTCCTTTCCCGTGTAAAACAGCCTTCAAAAAGCCATCATACGTATGTGCTGTTGGTTCGCAGCCAAGGGAAGTCATCTAGATAGATGATTGATAAAATCAGTTAATTTGCAGTTTTCATTTACAATTGAACTAGTAAAATGGAGTATAACTGAATCACTTTGTAAAGGTAACACATGAACACATGCTAAGATTAAGATAAATTGATAAAAGGGAATAGTGTGATACAAGAAAAATAGTCCCAAGCAAAGTGCTTCATGCCTCTCTACTACCACAATTGAGTGGCATTGATTCTACAAGAAATCAGAATCCACCTTGAAAAATCTCCTAAATATGGATCACTGAAGTTTGACTTCTGTATATGAATGCACAAAGTCGTTGAAGAAGCCATTTGTTTTGCAAATTCTATCTTCCTAACTTTGCGCACAAAAGCAAGGAACTTATTCTTAACGCAATCATTCTGGCATCCTCATAGTTTCTTTAATTAAAGTGGCCTCTCCAAACCCACATGCTGTTCATTGTTGTTGAAGCTCAAACATTCTCAGCATACTATAATTACCTTTGCACCTGTACATTAACAACATGCATTAGTTATCTATAAAAACGTCAACTTTCGACGATTCCAATCGCTGCTCTCCACTTGTCTCTGATTTTACTCATCTAGCTATTAAGAAGAAATTGCACCTAGTCTTCACTAAACATCTCTAAGCATGCAGAATACTCATAGCCAAAGCCTCAAAGTGGCAAACAAGCTGGTATACTCTAGATGATATCAAATTTATCATCATCAGTTAATTGATTTATATCTATTTTCACCTTTTTCTCTCATTTGGCACCGTAATCTATGATTTTCCTCCTAGCTAATACAGAAGTTCTTAGTCCACATTTATTTTCAGCAATACTCATAGCCAAAGGCCCAAAGAGTTGAGGTTTGTTCAAGAAGTGGGGGAGTGACCACTCATATGAAAGAGTTCATTCATGGATTTTTTTCTTTATCCTTTTCTCTCTTTGACATTGTTGAAAAGCCATAAGCATGTTCTTAACCTCAAGACATTTATCAAGGAGAAGAGAAAATTTTTTCCCAAATATGAAGAACCAATAAAGCAAGAAAACAGAACCAGAATGAATCAAGTATATCTAATAACTATGCACAGTTAAGAATGACCATGGCATGGAAATTACTAATTTGCCTCGATTTAGTAAATATCTACAGAGCCGTACCATGGTCAACCTTCTCAACAATTTACTAAATCCCATGAGATAATGTAATACAGCATTAATGGTCGTAAAATTACAAAAATTTCTCTCTGAAGCATGACTGAAAAATGCAAGTAAAGAAAAGCGCAATACACGCAAACCTACTTAATGTATGGTATATCAATGCTGCATGTATCATACTGCACTCATGCAAACATACTTTCCATATATCATATCAATCGCATAGTACACTGACAATAGTCTATCAGCTTATTACAATCTGCAATGAGCCATTAATAGAAGATCAGCAACCCGGCTCAGTTGGCACTCCCATTAAGCTTCTCAACAATGGCACAATCAGACGGAATAGATTTGACAAGAGTAGACAGAAATAGTAGTCAATTGATAGGTCATTAAACAACGCGTGAAGGACAAAAAATTAGCACCAAAGGCATGCTTTGGTTAAGATCTCAAATACAAAATCAGATAAGATAAATGCAAAGCAACATAATTCGAATAATTGATAACTACAAGTTTACAATCCAACCTGAAGGAACAACTGCTCAGCCAGTTCACAGTTTTTGCATTGTGCACTTGCATGTATCAAATCACTAAAAGACCACCTTAAGACATTCATAATGGGAACAGATGTGATTCCAGTCACAGAATCAAGCCCCAGATGGAGCTGCTTCCTAGCATTCAAGATGAAATCAGTACTTTCCTTTTGTATGGCTGCAATATTCCGATGGTCAAGTCCAACAACATCCAAAATGGGAGGAGACTTTTGAGACTTAATGCCATCTTTGTCATCATTATTGGGAAACCCACTCGCAAGGCTCTTGCTGCTTTTAAAAAGTGGCAGTTTTTCTTTAAATGATAAACCGATGCTATTTTCTCCAAAATCTCCATTTCCTTTAATTGAACTTCCTATGCTTTGCAGATATGAAGAGCATGAATTGTCCGTAAATTGAAATCTCTCATCAGGTAACTCATTCATCATGGGAATGGGGATATCTAATCTCAATGGTCTATACCGTACACCACCAGTTTTTCGAATGGAGGCAGTTCCTTGCCTAGCAAGAGCCAACATATACTGCAAGGCCCCGTATGCTGATTGAAGGCATCCTAACCTTGTGAAAGACCAAATTAATTTCCTCAGCATTATGATGCTTGGATTATAGTACTTCAAATAATCCTTCCAAATCTCCCTTACCGCAGAGACATTATTCTGCAAAACTGCAATCTGCATAGCATTTATAAATTAACTACACAAATGGAAAAAACAAATAAGTATTCACATAAGAGAACAGAAATAATTACTTGTTGCAATCAAAGGAAATAAAGACAAAAGGTACACATAGGGCAGCTGAACAAGCAAAATCATTAGGACTGCTACACTTTTGTGACGGGTAATATAGGGACATTTTATTACGCAGGCCTAGGATTGGAACATATTAAGTACAAAAATCCAAGTCCCAGCCTGCAATGTTACATGGTCAGAAGCATGGATTTCCAAACCGGCCGGTACAGTGCGTACCGGCCGGTTTTTACCGGACCGGTGGCTAACCGGTCCGGTTATCCCCCCCGGATCGGATTAGGGGGAGATCGGATGTGTACCGGCCGGTTTGGATACAAACCGGCCGGTACACGCCGGTTTGTATCCAAACCAGCCGGTACAAACCGGCATGTACCGGTTTGAGGAAGAGAGATGGAGAGAGGGAAGCAGAGAAAAAATAAGGAGACAAAATAGGTTACATGAGTATTTATATCCATAACCTAATCCGGGTCGGGTCTAAAGACAAAATGGGCCGGATTCACTAAAACAAATCCTAAGATCTGTTTTTGTTCCGGGGGCGCTGCCCCGGACCCCGTTCACTCTACGTAGTGTGTCATAGTCGAGTCGGCGACAGAATCCAAGACATCCAATGCACAACAGTATTGTATTATACTACTTTGACAACTTGTCACTCTGCTTTCATATAAGAAATGATATTTGGCCAATTGGAGATGTTGAATACAAGTGAATATCAACTTTAATTGTTAATTACATTAGTTAGCTTCAAATCAAATAAAAAACGAACGAAAACACCCTAGAACATGCCAAACAAGCCTTTCATGACCGGTTTGCCGGCGTACCGGTCCGGTACGCACCGTACCGGCCGGTGACCGGAACGGCGCGTACCACCGGGACGGCAATCCATGGTCAGAAGTGTAAAGGAAAAAACTGCAAATACGACTATAAGCTGCTTGCTTAAATTGCATGATAAGTATGAAACAAAAAGGTAAAGCATCAGTCAACTCTCTAAAACTTAGAATAGCACTTCAAATTTCTTTTAAAACTCCCAAACTAGCACATCCATGGAGTTTGGAATTTCACGAGTAGTTACAAATGGTGTCTGGAGGAGTAAAATGTTACAGAAGCTGATTGTTTAAACCTTTAATATGTACAATATTAAGGATCCTAAAAAGGCTGGCGCGATAAAAGAAGGTCCTAGATAACATATTGTGGAATAGAAAGAACAGGTTATTCAACGGGCAGTTATCTACCTAAGCTCTTCAAATATAGTAGGTGCTAAATAGAAACTACATGGTTAGATAGATGGTATTGGGAAGCAAGTTAATAGTGAAGATAACCAGAAAGACCAAAACACAGCTTATCACCCTTACACTGTACAACACAAACTAGAACATAACAAGTAGCATCATAGACATACTAGTTTCCTGTGCATAATGACAGCTACAACTATTGTCTTGAGATATATCATCCTAAATCCTAATAGCACATAACATGGCTCGGAACTCAATAACGTTTTATTTATCTTCCATTGTGAGGAATTTCACATTTCACTTCCAGCAAGCAGCAAAAAAGTTATTGCAAGTTGCAAGAACTTGTGCAGATTTTCCCTAGACATGGAAAGAACTGACTATGCTCTTCTATATTAATCCTTTAATGGTATGACAGAGTGTCTCCATTTGTTAGACTTTGAACCTGCCACTATGATATTAAAATCCTTGTTGGTCTTCTTTTCATCTTCAAAATAAACAGAACCAAGCTTAATAAATTAATCAAACTCTAACAAGGTGGTGATTAATGCATCTTGAGACCTTCAGTAGTGAAGACATTTTGCTTCATATACATTTAATACTTCAGATCGGTTCACAGAGGGTAAGGAGGCTAAAACCGATGGATTCCAATAGTCCTCTCTGTTGACAAGACTATTTACCTGTATTGAGATTTAGTCCTATAGTGATCATGACATACTGCCAGGTCGACAAGCAGATCAAGAAATGTAATGCAACGTCAGGTGAAGGAGAGAAAGAACACAAGGTGGATGATCATCAGCAAACATGAGAAGGAAGTTGTACAAAGCTGTCTCTGGCATTAGAGAGGAGCACATGCTTTTATTCCACATAGAATTTTCCTTCTGATTCATTAAAGATGAGAATGGGCAAGCATTTGCCTCATATGCATAGAAATGAGGGGATTGACTGCACACATATTAAGGAGTGGAGCCAGAATGAAAATCATCAACAAACAAAGAAAAAGAGATTGCAAGTCATTCTAACTAAGTAGAAAAGACACCAATAGAAAATAAATAGTTGGCAACTTGGCATTACACTAGCAAACCATAAAATTTCTCAAAACAATGAAAACAACATTAGATGCTTAACATAATGATTTCTACAGTTTAGCAGAATTATGGAACACATAAAATCTTCATCCTGCAAACTATTAGTTGTTACATTTTAGTCAATTATCATTTCAAAGAAACTCCTTATGCAGAAATACCTTGAGAAGCTCCCAGTATGTTATTTCAGACTTCCCAACACATTGGCTCTGCATCAGACCCAAACAGAGGTCAGCATCAACTACACTTTGTTTCTTTGCGCATCCACTTAAAATGATGTTATACATGGGCAAAATAGCTTCCGTATAGCCATTCTCCAGAAGAAAAGTAAGCCAACCATATGCCTGAACAAAGATAGACAGAAACAAGGTTTTTCATAAGAAGGCAATCAATGCAGGTAGTATAGCTTATGCAAGGAAAATAAGAGGGGGGGGGGGGGGTAAGTTGAAACAATATATCGTCTTGATAAAGAAAAAGGCATGTCATTAATAGATTCTGGAATGTAGCTAGATTATGATCGAGGAACAAACTTTGAAGCTGGCCTCTTTTTATGTGTGCTGCTTTTCAGAGCAAAATTAAAAACGAATTGTACTAATTATGCTAAGCAGCTCACCTCCTTAAGGTAACCCCCCCTACTGAAGGCTTGAATGATGGCTCTGCAGCATCTTTTGCTTATGGCTATAGATTTTTTCTCCATAACTTTCCAAGTCTCCATAGCAAACTATGAGAAAAGAGAGAAAAATGTAGGAAAATGAATCCAATACAGCACAGAATTTTTTGGGTTATTTGCTTATAACTTGACTGCACATATTGGCGATGTTATGAAAAACTACCTCCCTTTTCAGTATTTGCCATTTGGCGCCTATATTATTCATGTTTGTGCATAAAACCACCTTGGATTATATAGACTGTTAGCCTCCATCAGTTAATAGAGAAGATCTGAGGTAAATTTCCTAGTTTTAGTATTCAGAATTATGCCACAAACAAAATTACCCTAATATGCGAATCTATTTTACATCCTAAGATAAAAGACAGAGTCCCCCCCCCCCCCATCTTGAAACATAATTATCCCCGCCACCGCCACCTCCAACAACCGCCTCCACCTCTCGCTACTGCTGCTAGCCACCACCAACATTACCTGTTGCCCACTGCCTCCAGCTCATTGGTCACCACCGCCCATCCCCACTACATGCCCACCACCTCCTCCTCCTCCTCCAGACACCAATAGTTTTTGGCTAATGAGATCATGGTTGACCCAAATATACTTTTGCATAAGGTATGGGCTAGGGCTGTGTATAGGTCTTTTGCAGTCCGATTGGGTTAAGTCCACTAGAATTAAAAAAAATATCTAATTTGGTCAAACATGGCAGGCAAAGATGGAAGCTAACGGTAAGCAGTTTTAGGCAAAAAATTTGGATATATCGTTGTCGAATTGCAAAATTGAGAACCCGTGTAGGTTCTCATAATATAGCTAAAGTCCAGGCGGTTATATGCAAATAACCCTGTTTCTTTCTAAATCTGGTCAGAAAACACTAATTAGAAGGCTAAGATAGTAAATAAGTCCTCAAATACTTTTAACTATGAATAATGAAGAAAACAAGAACACAGACGCATATTGAATATGTTTGAATCTATTCTATCTGCGTATTTGCAAGATAACAACGCAAACCTCAACATGTTTCAAACAACCAAAGATTCGTAGATTAATAGGTCATGTCACGATACACATGCTTCCAAGGGAATTTACAGAACCATGTAAATGAAAGATGACCCTTCCCAAGAAGATAGTGACACCCCTTATTAGTTATTTCCACTGAGTAAAGTAGCAACATTTATCTATTGCGCTCAACCATTAGAATTGAAGATCCCCTAAGTTACATAAATTGAATATTGCTTTCAACATGAAGCTAGTCCTTTCTTCTTATTTACCAGCCAAGAGACAAAAAGGCGTAAAATTACTATCACAATGGACACCATAAGCAAAAGCTAATATTTCACATGTCTAACACTGGAATGAGCTTTTTATTGAATGACAATAAGACTTTTAGAAACCATTGCTTGCATAAGTCAACCAAATGCAGGTACCGAAGTGAAAAAGGGTGTCTCCATCAATAGTAGTTTTGCAAGAAGATGTTTGAGAACATACAACATCAGTTTTGAAAGAAACATCAATCAGCTCTTTAGAATTTGCAGTGATGGACTCTAGTGTCCATACTTGGTAAACTATTATGGCAAAACAAAATTCAAACTTGAGCCCTGGATTACGTATAATAGTTGCATAGTGAAGAAGGCACTAGAGGGCCCTCTACACCCTTTTACTTTTTCTCTTGACTTAGCAAAATCAGATCAGAATACAAAGTTTTCATGACAAAATTACAAAAATGAATATTGTACGTAGATGATCTAAATAAAATATTGAGATGGTTTGATCATCAACAGAACATAAAATTAATTATTCATCAAGGAAAATTCATTTGATATAATGAGTTTGTCAAGATTAATGACCTACCACTTTTAGCTCCTGAATGACTGCTAAGCATTTCTAACGAGTTCCGACATTATCCCCATGCTGACAGGGAAAAAAAGCAATCTAAAATAAAGTCATTTATTTTGAACTTCCCAATGCTAACAAGAATTAATTTCGTTGACACTAACACTACATTTCCCAAAAGTACTGAAGCCTACTTCTCTTAAATTTACAAAAAAAGAGTTCAGCTTAGTTCAAAATCCTTACCACTGGATCAGGACTTTCTGCACAATATTCTAGAATGTAAGCAAAAGTGTCAGCAGTCGAAGAGTCCATATAATCAATATTCAAAAGCATCTTAGAAGCCCTTCCTTTATCTCCAAAGCGCAGTGCATCAACTATTTCCTGTGCATGTCCAGCTACTGTCAGATTCCTCCACTTAAAGACATGACCTGCAAATCATACAGTCACAATGGTATAAGGCAAATAGAGTAGAGGGAAACTCAAATTAGTACATTGCTAAGCACACCCAAAAAAAGTTAGGAGGTTCACTTCTTCCACTTGGCCATAAGACTGGTTCCTTGTAACAAAGAGATCTTGGTTTCTTGAAGACTATAATATAGTTCCAATTTGGTTAGTTACAGCTATGTGAAACTTTGGCTGTTAATCTCCTATAGATAATAGATCACTAACTTTGGAAGCTTTAGATTGATTTGGTATAGGGTTAAACTCTGTAAATAGGTATTTACTTCGAATGGCAAACAATGATGACATTTCCCTAAATGTTGGAAATAAAGGTATTACCTTGAAGGATAACAATTTAACCTCAAAAAATAGCAGAAGGAAAGCAAATAGAACTCATGGTATGAAACAAAATGAAACAAAGGATCAACATTTACTGTCGTTAAAACTAGAAAACTCCAAGAATAGGTTGGGAGGTTCCTCAACATAATTTCAACATTTAAACCTTTAGGATGACACCTCCGTTGTTTTTCGCCCCATGGGGGACTTTGCATAACTTCAAAAATTGGGCCTAAGGCCATCTTATAAGAAGAATATATTCCTTTAAAAAACTTATTGAAAACCTTCTAGTTTCTTGGCGGCATAAACCTTACTTCACTTCGTCGATTAAAGGCTCTTTTGACCTTTTCACCTTATCTTATACACAATAGCTGAGCATGTTGAATCGTTTCTAGTTCAACATTCTTGCAGTATGCAAAAATCGTAGAAGTCAAGCATCAAGCACACTTAAACAATCACGTGCAACATGAAAAGGACAGATAAATCTCGAACCGCAAATAGCAATTAACTTTTAGCACCATATATTGCTACAAAGGTTATTGAAAAAAGGCCCAGACTTAAATTGAAGAGCATGAGATACAAGAAAAGAAGAAGTCGGCAGGAAAAAGAAGACTAAAAAGACACAAAATGAATCCAAAGAAAGATCTTTCGATATTTGGAGGCATGGACAACTTGATTTCAAAAAAAGACAAAAGTGCCAACAATAAGAATATCTTGATAATGTTCGAGACACATTAGAGTGAAAGTATCTAGATATCATTGGTCATTTTTGCGGTATACATGCTACGTCTCTTCCGGTAAGGTGACGCTTTGAAGATGATACATTGAAGAAGAATATTCATCTTTCTCATTGAATTCAACAAATGTTTTAGCTTATAGTTGCGACTTGTAAGATAGTTGAATTTTGCATAAATGGATTTCATTAAAGATTTCTTACAAGATAAGAAATGCACATATCATGTAGGATAGTAAATCCATCCGGACTCTTCCTGTGCTCTATAATTGTGTGCCATAACAAGGAATATGGGCTTGTCGATGTACCAATATGAATCGCTTCAACATTAAGAGTAAGAACTTTTTCAAATTCAAAGTAATGAATATTGATTTTTTTCCTTTTTTGAGCAGTTGACACTGATGGCCTGTACATATCCGTACATAGTACACACCACTACCAGTGACAACCTGGGGCGGAAGCCCGGAGTCCCTGTGCTAGGAAATAACATTACAATCCTGCACGCCCCGACAGGCAAACCAGTCTGCAACCTGATTTTGCTCCGTATGAACAAAAATGATTTGACTCCTATGTCGATTTTTCCCTATGTCCATACTCAAAGTCGCTTTGTTTCCTTATTGATTCTTTGTTCAGCATCCTTATCTTATAACAAATACATGCATAGTCCTATAAAATCTGAAATAAATATCAAGAATCTAAACCTTCTATTACTTGGACTACATCTTTAGCCACTTATTAAAAAATCTTTGGCACTTTTGTCTTCTTTTTTTTTTAATCAAGTTGCCCATGCCTCCAAATGTTGAAAGATCTTTCTTGGGATTCATTTTATCTTTTTAGTCTGCTTCTTCTGGCTGACTTCTTCTTTTCTTGTATCTCATAGTCTTCAATTTAAGCCTGGGCCTTTTTTCAATAACCTTTGCAGTAGATGGTGCTAAAAGTTAATTGCTATCTGTGGTTGGAGATTTATCTAGTCTTCATGTTGCACGTGATTGTTTAAATGTGTTTGATGCTTGACTTCTTCTTTTCTTGTATCTCATAGTCTTCAATTTAAGCCTGGGCCCTTTTTCAATAACCTTTGCAGTAGATGGTGCTAAAAGTTAATTGCTATTTGTGGTTGGAGATTTATCTAGTCTTCATGTTGCAAGTGATTGTTTAAATGTGTTTGATGCTTGACTTTTATAATTTTTTCCATACTGCAAGAATGTTGAACCAAAAACGATCCAACATGCTCAGCTATTGTGTATAAGATAAGGTGAAAAGGTCAAAAGAGCCTTTAATCAACGAAGCATAGTAAGGTTTATGCTGCCAAGAAAATACAAGGCTTTCAAAAAATTTAAAGGCATATATTTTTCTTATAAGATGGCCTTAGGCCCAATTTTTAAAGTTATGCAAAGTCCTCCAGGGGGCAAAAACGACAAAGGTGACATCCTAAAGGTTTAAACGTTGAAATTATGTTGAGGAACCTCCCAACCTATTTAATTTAAGACGAAACAACAGAACATGCAAGCACTGACGAGGCTTTGAGGAGAGGAGAGGAGAGAGAAGGGAAGGGAAGGGAAGCCACCGGAGAAAGGGAAGCCACCGGGCAACCACGCCACCCCTCCGGGGGAGGCCAGATGAGTAGCTCTTCTTCATCCGGGCCCCCACCAGGATTCCCAAAGCCATTTGAACATCATACAGAAGGAGATAAATTCCAAGACACTGGTTTCTCAGGCTTTGGTGGAACATAGGCAGAGGCCTTGGGTGCGTTGAAGTCTAGACCTACAGCCGTCACACCTGAGGATGTATCGAAGATGGGTGCCCTGTACACAAGAGAAGTATACATCAGTGATGAACTGATGGACCGCTGCTGCAAACGTTGGGAATTCTCGCTTTTTGGGAGATTTATGGAAGGACATGTACCCCTAGAAGTGCTCAAGGCAAAGCTACCTAAGATGTGAGGAGACGGCAGAAACTTCCAAGTTACTGATATGGCCAGGGGGTATTTGTCTTCAAATTCAAATGTCAAGAGGATATGCTCTTTGTACTATCAAGAGGGCCTTGGTATGTTAATGGCATACCGTTGGCCTTAATTAGATGGACAAAAAAAAATTATATCCTATTGCTGCAGATTTCACAAGACGATAGTATGGGTTCGCCTTTTTGGGTTAGCAATTGAATGCATTGACAAAGAGATCGCTGTGAAGGCTGGTTCCTTGGTAGGTAGCCCTATGAAGGTGGATCTTTATACCATGACGCTGATAGGGGAAGATATGCACGGGTGTGTATTGAAGTTAACTTAAATCAACCCACACAGTTAGGGCTCACAATCAATAGCAGATCTGGCCCTAGGTTTGTTCATCTGGAATATGAAACTGTGGTAATTTGTGAGGGTTGTGCTCGCATTGGCCACCGATTTGGTGCATGCCCTTTCCAAGCTACCACGCCCAAGAAGAAAGCTCGAACCGCACCCAGGGAGTGGGTGATGGTGGTAAAGGAAGTGAGGACACCCATGCCTCAGAAGGAAAGTGGGAAGGGAGACCAGAAGATGGAGGAGACCCAAGACCCGTAGAAGGAAGTGAACCAAGAGAGAGGAAGAGATCAAGTAAGGGGAAAAGGGGTTGACGAGGTTCGTTGTGTACCTGGGAAGATGGAGACTCCAGAGAAGATCTCGGAGGAGCCACCAGAGGTGCTACAGCCGCTGGCAAACGGGTGGAGCGTCGTTGGTCGCGGAAGGCGCGGTAATCGAGGTGGCTTTGATCCACGCCCTCGTGGTGCCAGGAAGGGGCGGTCCGTGGAGAGATGTGCAACCAACCATAATCGGCCACGATCTTTGACCATAAGAAGAAAGCCCATCCGTGGAGAGATGTTCTGGAATAGAATGCTGGAATGGAATGTGATTCCTGTGAAATGGACTGGAATGGAATGCCCTGTCACTTTTGCTATTTGTTTGGTGTTGTAATGGAAACTGAATCATGTAGAATCTGGCACTTTCTGCTATTTGTTTGGTGCTAGAATGGATGCTGAATAACAAAGTATCATAACATCATATAGAAGACCATAACATTCAAACCAAGACTGCTACGCAATAACATTCAAACCACCCATTCAAACTTTGTAATCTGCTAACAAAGTATTGTAATCTGCTACAATACAAGACTGCTACACAATACTCTGCCAACAAAGTATTGTAATCTGCTACAATACAAGACTGCTACACAATAACTTTGTATAAGCATATAGAAGACCATAACATTCATATAGACTGCTACACAATACAAGACTGCTACACAATAACATTCAAACCAGCCATTTCAACACCAGCCAACAATACAACAATAAACCCCGGTTATTCTTCCAACAGCTTATGACAACAGGACAGTAATATAGTAACATAATCAAGTTGAGGTAGCAGTCACCTAAATATCCAACAGGACAGTAATATAGCAACTTTGCACCTCAAGTTTAAATAGAATTGTCAAGAACTATGTCTTTGTCTCTCAGAAAATCCAATAAACCATTATTTATGATCCCACAGATCACCCCCAATTCTGAACAATACAGTTTAGAAACTCCTGTCGCGAGTGGATCTGAAGCTGTCAGCAACTTAAAACTGCTCCAAAGGAAGCATTCAAAACCTTAAACAAGGAATTCATCACACTTAACCACGCGCCCAAAGCTTAATTCTAGCTTGTAAAGAATATAAAACATGTCCAAGATGATGTTTATAGGACTTCTGTCACCTTTCTCCTGAACCATTGCCCAAAAATTGGTTGCCTTTTATAATGGACACCTTCACGCATATCATAGATACTCAAGAATCATTGCATTCAAAGAACTCAACAAAAAGAATGAATCCTCCAACTTCATTCATCAAATCTTGACTACTTAAGCAATGCGGCATAAATTAGTGTCATATAGAGGATCAAGTACACAAAGAGCACAAAAAATCTCGAAATCCAGAGAGGATCAGGTTAGGAAGACCTTTGCTAGGGGATTCAAGTGCTTTGCTAGAAGAAGAAGCGGATCAGATGCCGCCGGCCAAGAAGCTCCACAATATCACAGTCCAGGCTCGCAGCACAGTCTCTCGTGGTCTCTTGACGGCTGGCAGAACGAGAGAACCAGGGGAGGGAGAAACCCTAGAGGGCGACCGCTTGAGGTTGGAGAAGAGGATCTGTTGGGGCGACCGCTTGAGGTTGGAGGAGAGGATCACGTGGTCTCCTGACGGCCGGCGGAACGAGAGAACCAGGAGGAAGAAACCATCGCGAGAGAAATCATGGCGGCGGAAAGAGCTATAGGTCGCGGTTTTTTGGAGATAGGCATTCAACTATTCAAGGCTGGAACGCATACTTGGAAAGGCGCTGGATATTTTGGCCAGGAATGTATTGCTGGCCCAAAAACTGCGAGGAACATTTGAAAGGAAAGTATTCCCTGTTTGGCTGAGGGTTACGAGGTAACTTGTCTCGTCAAAAGTAATTATTATTATTTTATTTTCATTTCACTTGTCACTGTCGTTTTATTTTTTTTCTATCCCATTAACTAATCTCATTTTTCCTATCTCTAAAATCCCTTAACCCTCTTAATCCAGAATAAGTTATCGCCACACAAAACAGCCTTCTAAGTTGTGTACATGCCATGAATCGCTAGTGGGATACCGATTCTCTTTTCTAGTTCATTGATAGATCAATAGCTCACAGCCAATTAAATTATTCATCTAGTCCATCGATAGTGAGATGAAATATATCAACCAATCGGTGACTCACTACTGGTACAAGTCAATCGGTAGTCCACTACCTATTCATTGATTTAGTCCCATCGGTAGAAGTTATACCGATGGACTAGATAATAGAAACCGTAGTGGACTACCGATTCGTGTCCTGTGCAATTATGTGTCCATATACATAAAACTTTATTCGACTCTAAATGCATCAGACATTTTGCTAGATACATCTTATTTTTAAATACACCCTTACTAAATTTTGAAAATATTGTATTTTAACTGTGTACACAATATTGTTTTTCATAATATTCCTAATCTACCCTCTGTCCCAGCGTCCTCTGCCTCCCAACCGGCGACCAACGACCTAGGCGTTCAAAACAACCATCCAGAATTGGGCATTTGACCAATTTGTCTATCAAAAGAAGATGACTGATTCGTGTGGCCATGTTCGGTGAGTTCAATTCGATAGAGTTTTGTTTACCATCCATATCACATCTGTTCGGTTATATACGACTAAACAATTATTGTATATTCGATTTCAAATGACTGAACAACTATTCCATATTTGTTGAAATATGATTGAACATTTGTACCATATTCGGTTGAACGTAACTGAACAATTATTCCATATTCGATCAAGAGTGTCTGAACAATTATATCATACTCGGTTACATGTGACTGAACAATTATCTCATGTTCGGTCAAGAGTGAAGGAACATTTATACCTGTTCGACTACCATGCTTCGAATGAGCTATTAAAAATGACATGGTAAAATGTAAAATATGGCTAACGGGTCTGATCCAGCAGATTCAAACAAACCCACCGTGATGAGTGCATGAAAGTACACTCTGAACATGACTAAAAGCAGCTTATTTGTTTAGTTTTCATGATTAATATAGGTGATTTCGTCCGTATATGTTGCTTCACAAAATTATTTGTATTATGCAGGAAATTGAAGCAAAGATGGGTCTTTAACGCCAAAACTGTACCTTCTCAGAATGAACCAGATGAAGTTTCATATATGGTTGGAAAGTTCTTGAAGTCTAGTTTCTGGAAAATCTTACGGTTCGTGATTCCGAGTTTCGTAAAGAAAGTTACGGTAATTTTAGTACCAATGGCGCAGTCTGGATGGCAAAACAGTAAATACTCAGGAAAGACGGATCGATCATGTTCCCTAAAAGGATTGATCCTTTTATGCAGACGGACCTGACAGAACACATACTTTTCAGATGATCACAGAAGGATCGATCCTACTATTCATCCTACTGAGAAGGATCGATCCTTTGCCTTACAAAGGATCGATCTTAGTCAGGGCGACCCAAATTACAACAAATGAGGAGAAATACAGTTTCGTCGACTGGTAGGAAACTATTCGTAACATATTCTCTGGAAGTCCAAATATTCTGAAATTTGAATACATGATAGACGGCTCAGAGATCTACAACTTATATGTTGGACATTGTGTGAGATTCTGGATGGTGTGATAGCAGATTGGAAGAATAGATGAAGTTAGACAGCTGGAAAACTGTTCTGTCGAAGCTGAGGAGAATATTCGTCAAATATTCTATATAACTCAGAATATTACGAAAGCTTCGGGATCTGGTAGAAGACTTCCAAATAGACAACTTTCGTGTTTAGCAAGTTTCCAAATTCCGACTGGATTGGACCCAACTGCGATCGGAATAGGGCTGCTAGGATTAACTCAGGAAATCCGAGTTGCACCATAAGTCCAACTCAACTAAAACCCTAATTTCGGGAGTTCCCCTATATATATGGTTATTTTAATCCGAAATTAGGCTGGTCCCAATGGGGTTTTCTACAGAGCTTTGGAGGGGAGAAAAGCAAGAAAGAAGATGAAGAAATCTCCATCAATGGCCGACTAAGCCGCGGGCATGGCGGACGGATGATCTAGCGAGGATTATGATTTCTTCTTCATCATGGTTCATAGATTTTCATCTTTATTGTTTAAACTCTATTTATATATTGGATCTTTACATATTGCTTTGTGGTTAAACATTATTATAAATCCAGTCATGGTTCTTTTATGATATTGTGATCCCATAGTTATCTCTTTTGATTCTCCTACCGAGTCTCGCGAAACCTTTGCTATGTATTGCCCGTAGTGACAGCTGGTATTGTGTATTCTTAGGGATCTGGTAATACAAGTTTAGGGCTCTATCCCGATGAATCTTTGCTATGTGTTGCCTGTAGCGACAGCCGGTATCATGTATTCTTAGGATCTGGTAGGACGGAGTTAGGGTTACAACGAGAAGAACCAAATATAGAAAGAGACATTTATATTTTATCAGATTCATAATTCTATATCTTCCGGTTAAGGTGATTGGGATGTGAATCCCTTAACCGAGTATTATATGAACCGTTGGTAAAAGAAGTACCTAAATCCGAGTGAAGTGATTCCTGAAGCCTACCCTTATTAAAATCCTGATATCGCTAGTTAATCTTACATTATCATTAAATCCTTTTATCTAATTTAGTTAATTCTTAAGTTCTCGTTTGTCTTCAATTCATTGTTATTTGCGTTTTGGATATTTTCTGCTTGTCTCTCTGTGGGTTCGACCTCTCTTATGATGTACTGCACCGCGACCGCTGTGCGTGACACATTTGAGCGACATCAAAAATTGACGCCGTTGCCGGGGAGACGGTTCAGAAAAGCGCCAGAATCATCATATCACGATGATTGAAGACATCGAAGGCGGTAACTTTGTTCCATTTTCTTTGGATTTTTATTTCTTTTTCCTTAGTTTGCTTTATTTTATTTTTAGTTTTATTCCGATTTTTAGTTTTATTCCGATTTTTAGTTTTATTTTTACTTGGTGAAAATAAAACTAACCAAAAAAAACTGAAAAAAAAAGAGGATGGAAAATGAATTATATCAAGACTATTTGAGATCATGTTCTATGAAGTCGGGAGATGGAATGTCTCAAACAACAGTTCATAAGAAAAGTATATACGAATTGAGCTTGGAGAATAGAATGAGTCATGTTTCTATCAATGAGTATCTTCCTAATTATATGATTAACACATTGAAAAGAAAAATTTCATCCTTTGCACAAAAGGATGATGAGACATTATATGATGCATGACAATGATTTAAAAGTTTAATAGCTTCATGCCCTCACCATGGTTATGCTAGTTGGCGTTTAATTAGCTTTTTTTATTATGGATTAACTGAGCATGAACGTCAAATTCTTGAAACAAGATGCAATGGTGAGTTTTTGCAGATTGATCCAGATGAAGCTATGAAGCACTTGAATGAGCTTGTTGAGACGACTCTTACACATACGGTTCCAGGGCGTTGGGATGATTATCATGGTCATATCAATGCCAAATCCTACAAGCATCCCAATGTCGCCTTAACGTCCGACAGCTATCTGCAACACAATGAGCTTTTCTACTCTTATCCTAGTGCTTATGATGATTATGTACATGATACTTATGTTGCTACTTCCCAGGATGTGCATGTTGATGAGCATAGCACGTATGATGCATGTGTCGATGACTTTAGTGCTTGTGATGCATACATCCATGATTTTAATGCTTATGGTGTACATGCTCAAGATGTTCATGTTGATGATGCATATTGTCATGACTGTAGTGCTAATGCGCATGTTCAAAATTCTAGTCCTTTTGATGCACAAGCTATTCAGTCTAGTATCTGTGATGCATATGCACATGATTTTAGCGCTCATACACATGTTCATGATACTAACATTCATTATGCATATGCTCATGATTCCAATGTTAATAATGCACATCTTCATGTCTCTGATGCTGCCGATGCACATGTTTCTCCTCAACTTTCTATGGCAGAGATTTTGGACTTACTTAAGGGGGCTAAAACCAAGCCTAATTTTGACTCTTTCATTCTGCAGTTACTTATGAAGGACGAGGAGAAGACATGCCAACTATGCAAGGTAATCACATCTTTTAGCGTGCACGAACTCGGATGGACACATCGGTTGGAAGAAGACAAAGTACTTCAGTACGGGCCGGTCAGCAACAAGGAAGATCCGAATGACTACCAAGACCACCACAACCATGTATTCGTTGAACCTCCATCGACTGAATTTCAAGTCATTCCTTTTAAGCCACGAGGTATATTTCCTATTTTTATTTCATCTCCTTGGATAGTTAGGAAGAACATGACATTGATAGATACTTTTAGACTTCGACGGATTTATTTTAGATTTTGTGATCTTAGCATCCTTGACCACGAGCATGATGACATTATTGATAGGTCATTGGATGAGTCATTGAAACTTGAGCACAATGATGACACATATTTTTATTTAAGAGATCCAGCTATCTTGTTTATTGGTGTTAGAATGCAAAAGCTAGTTCTCCCACTTGTAATATGCCACTTGGATTCACATGGTGAATTACCCTTGGTAATACTACTAAGGTTAACCCTTCAGGTCATGGCACTTACTGATTTTGCATATCATCGTGCTTGAGTACGGCCGCCAAGGGCGCGGTTAAAAATCCTTGTCTTGTATATAGTAGTTTAGTTTGATCGATTTGCTTTCTTGTATGCTTGAGAATGCTTGAGTTATTTTTATGTTGTGCGCTTGCATGTTTGCTTTTGTTTTCGGTTGTTTTGCTTTTGTTTTTAGGTGCTCGAGCAGTCCCTGTCTTCCGTTGGAGATTTTGGCCAGCCATCATTGGGATGGAGATTTTGGCCACCATGAGGAGCCTTGAGGAGATATTCGCTTAGTCTATCATGTCACGCCCCGACCCAGAAAACCCATCCAGATCAAGGCGTGAGCCACCTAAACCTATTTACATCATCAATTGGCGCACAAATATACAACTGCTATGAATTTAAACAATTTAATCCTCAAGTTCACAAAAATTTTGACAGAATCCCCTTTATAATTACAACACAGGAAACCTGTACATTTGATAACATGGATAAACTAATTATTACATTTCTCAAATGTCTACATCAATAATATGACAACCTTCCTCAATTACAATTGAATTAATACCAATACAATTCTGTTCTTGAATACATCATGTTACACCTTGATTTATACATCAATTTGTACATCATAAATTAAAGCTGAAAATTATCTGTTGACGAACTCCTCAACGCTCCAAGTCCTCGGTCTCCTCGAAATACCGCGCCATCTTCTAAAGGAACACCTGAAAGAAGGAACTGCATCGACCTGCATCGCCGATGCAGCCCAGGTAGGGTGAGCAACAATGCCCAGTAGGGTTCTACTCTACGTCGCACAGAAAGGAAGGGAAACTGCAACTGTGTCGTTCTCCGCCTAAGCCTAAGGTATGCCAAGGGGTCCCATAACCCCGTCGATGTCCCAAGGGCTCCCGTCATGAACCTCTCTCTTGAACATGTTACCAAGATCACCCTAAGCACCAACAGGGGAACGGTACCATGCGGGATCACCCTTACCCAAGAACAAACGAGAGAAAACAAAGACTGCGGGCTCCTGTCCATGTACCACCCTGCCCAGTCATACCATCTCTCGCGGGGACACACATGTCAGGGAACGCATCGACAACCATCCTTAACACTTGGCCTTGGAGACCGACACGACCTCTACATCTCAAATATAAATATTTAATCCAACATGGTCGACTATAACAATTACCTCAAATAATATCAATTATGATCATTCGATGACAATCACGTCCTAATCCTCAACTACCCAAACCCCGGTCCTAGGGCTAGATCCGGGCTACCCGAGAACCCCGGATCGGCGATCGAAACCATCGCCTACCACCTAGCCTTAATGCTTCTAATGCATACAACATGCATGAGCCTATACAAATAACTAGGCCTAGGTGTCTCTACATGCCCAATCATCATTCAATTGTCCAGAATATATAGCACAGCTATAGGATAGATTTAGCATTCAAAATTTACCAATAACCCAGCACAACATTCATATATCCCGATCATGCATAATCATTCACTACATACAGAGGGCACACCTTCGGCCCAATTAGATCTACACATTTCCACAAATAAAATAGGAACGGGCACACCGCCAGCCCTGGGCCTGAGCATGATATACAACTCACAATCAGATAGTAGAAGCAGAGCGTGGGAAATTGCCACGTTCACATTAATTAACCGGAGTCGAACAGAGGAGGGAACATGCCATAATAAAATGCAACTAACATGTTTGGCACACATATATATATCATGATCGCAGGAAAGCATAGCCATGATCGACGGCAGCCTTGTATTTCAATAAACATCTACATAACACAGTTTAAGGTGAATTAGACTAGGAAGCTAAGTATTCAAAGATCGACCGGAAGAGGGAAGAACCAGCAAACTGACGACCTCCAAACAACATGTCAACCCGATAAAGGACACCCAGCAAGCCAAGCAATTTCTCAGTCAGTCTTGATTCACTAAGGACTCAATTCCAATTGACAGAACACCACAACACAACCCAGCTCTGTCCAGCTCACAGCAGCACAGCGGTAAAGCCACAAATACCTTGCTTGCCTACCCTGAACCCACCAGTTTCAAAAAGGGAAGAAAGGCCAGCAAGTTAAATTCCCTCAGTTTACATGACTTGAAGCTTGGGCTGCACTACTTAGGATCACATGGCATCACTACTGACAGAGGCTACCAATTGACACCAAGGCTCGACAGTTGATACATAGTAAAAACAATAGTTGCAGCAATTCAGCAGAATTCCAAACATTCGACAACACGCAACTATAGACAGTGATCTAGAAGGGATTCGGCAGGAATCAGTAGCTTAGCATCACAATCCATCCTATATATATAAACCAACCACGAAGACACAGCATGGCAGCAGGGACAAGAACAGAGGAGGAGCATCGAGATCCATCAAAACCAGGGAAGGGGGGAGAAATCTCATCAACACCCACCACTAATCCGTAGATACAAGTAATGGCAGCCAAGAGAAGCAAGGAGGATGCCAGGGGAGAAAAACATAGCTTTGTATTCGATTTCCATCCAATTCCAGCAAGAATCGAGAAATGCAAGCCAAACACCAGAGAGGAGAAGAAGATAACTGCACAGAGATCTTAGACTAACATTCTTATCAATGGAATTGAGAAGAAAGGAAGAACAGAGCCCATGAAAACCCAGCCATTAATCAGTGAAATCACCAAACATCAGAAGGCTTGAGGAGAGCACCAGACATGGGCTTAAAGGGGGAACCTCAAACACCCGGCCAACTAAGAACAGCGGCAAAGAACCAGAGGAAAATCCATAAATCCAACCCGATGCAGCAAGGAGAAGAGGATAACATCACAACCACCCTAAGCTAGCAAACATCCCAACGGCACGACACAGAGAGAAGAAGAAAGACCCATCGGGGTCACGAAAACAAGGAGGCAAACCCGAGACAGGATCCACGCCACAGCAGCAAAACAAGAAGAAGAAGAAGAAAGCATCTACAAAACCAGTGAACCCACATCTCATACCATAGCAATCATCGAAAACACAGCAGACAAGTACAACAAATCCAACCCGGATGCAACCCTATGGCCTAATCCATGCTAGTAGAGTCTAAACCAAGTTTAGGCTAGAAACCCTACCTCCGGCGTCAAGCTCGCGTTCTCCTTCCTCTTCTCCGGTCGTGAGTCGTCCTCTTTGTCCTCGTCGGATCGCGATCGCCATCAAACGCTGGTCGCCGACCACTCCTCTCCAGTCGCGGTTGCCATCACCATCACCCAGCTCCTCACTAGCCGCCGTCGCCGCTGCCGCTGCCGCCGCCAAGCTCCTCTCCAGCCGCCGTCCAGCCGCGGACCCTCTCCTCTCTCACCGATTGGGTCGCGGGTGGATCTCTCTCTCTCTCTCTCGAAGTGGATCGCGGCCGATCCTTAACAAGAGAAGAGAAAGGGATTTAAGGGTTTACATACTAATGGTTTAATATTAGATCCTAGCCGTCCGATCAATCGGATTTGATCCTAGCCGCTCAGATCTCGATCCTTACGATCTAACTCAGATCCTCCAATCTGGATACTCTTACTGGTCTAATCAAACACATACATCACCACATGACCGTGTGTGCACAACGCGTGTGTGAAACCAACTCCGCCAAGGGTAATTTACCAAATTACCCCCGGAGCCGCAACGATCAAAGAAAATCGCGAAGCAAGGCCAACCGAGCCAAACCAACCGAACCAGACCCTTGACCGACGCGGTCGGACTGGGTTGGAGGTACGGGTCCTCACATATCATGTGGCCTCGCTCCTATATCGATTTATAATTCTTATCTATTCTATTTCAAATTTAAACCCGCACCTTGTTTTATTCTATTGCCATACTTAGCACACATTGAGAACAATGTGAATTTCAGGTTGGGGGGTGTAGGCATGCATTGTGTAAGGACCTGCCCCTTTACCCCTGTGTCTCGTTGTAGACCGCAAGGGCAATTTGGTAAATTGCGCCTTGTTGGTTTGTTTCTCACCCATGTGTACACACACTGACCTTGTTTGGTATTAATGTTTGATTAGAATGGTTAGGTAGACCCAGGATCGGAAGATTCCGAGTCCCAGATTAGAAGTAATAAGCTCAACATGATTCTATTCTACGTCATACAGAAAGGAAGCGAACAGTAAAGTCCCAGATTCCATCTCATCTCTAGGGGAGAAACACACGATACGAACACCGCCTACCCTAGGTCATGCACTCTCATGACCTCCACTGTCAATAGTCGTACCTCTTAAACCAAGCGATAAACAATAGGGGTAGGACACAGGGAGATACGTAACTTCCCCTACTGAATTGAGTCTGAGACTGGAACCTAAGACGACCTCTGCACCTTAATCGGAGTAATTTCAGCAAACTAGACAATATCCTCGATAACATAGATTATCATATAATTCAGTCCTAGACCTTATTACCCAGCCTCGGTCCTACAGCTAGATCCGAGCGGCCCAAGCCCTAGGATTGGCGATCAACCCATCGATCGCACCTAGCCTAGAATGCATATAATGCAATTAATTACATGTATGCTTACACACATGTCACAGCCCAACCCAGAAAACCCATCCGATCCGGGGCGTGAGGGTTCCAAATCTACTCGATTCAACGGTGTTGCATTATAATAAGATAAAGCATCTAAAAAAAACTTAACAACTGATCTGGGGCAATATTGAAATTTCTACTAATTGACTAAAGATCATAAACTGTTGATTTATACATAGATGTCAAAAAATTTCAAAAGGGAAATTATACATTTAACATAATTCTCGAAGGATATCTATATATAAAAACTGCCAAAAAGGTACAATAGTCCCAAATAACCTCAAACACCTCCAGACGTCGACGCGCCACCAAGAGCCTGTCCAGCGGGTGCTACGGAAGAAGAGCTGACTCCTGCACCTGCAAAACGAAGCCCTAGTAGGAGTGAGCGATAAGCTCGGTAGGGTTATATACTACGACGCTCACAAAGGAAGGGGAACAATAAAGTCCCATATTTCATCTCATCTCTAGGGGAAAAACACACGTTACAAACTCCGCCTACCCTAGAGCACACACTCTGATGAACTCCACTGTCAACAGTCGTCCCTCTCAAACCAAGCGCTCCAACGCTGAACAATCGAGGTAAGACACATGGAGATACGTAACTTCCCCTACTGAAATGAGACTGAGACTGGAACCTAAGACGACCTCTGCACCTCAATCAAAGTAATTTCAATCAGCTAGATAGTATCCTCGATAATAACAATTCAATATTATAATCGGATCCTAGATCTTGTTACCCAGTGTCTGTCCTAAGGCTACATTCGAGCTGCCTGAGCCCCCGGATCGACGAAACCCCAATTCGCCCACGCCCTAACCTAATGCTTCTAATGCAAACAAAAGTGCATGCAATGTTCACACGCATATAATTAAATCAGAATATGCAACAATATACCAAGCAGTATACATGTCTGGGCATAACATCCCTGCTAGCCCTAAAAGTTAAACATACATAAATATGCATTAGTTCGTACAGCGGAACCACATCCAAAACACTCGCCAAAACCCTCGAAAATTAATATAAAACTATAATTTCATAATTTATATCTACTATTAAACCGCATCCAAAACACTCGCCAAAACCTCGAAAATCCACTGATAATAGCATGCATGCTTCCTAACATCATTGGCTATCTATCATGAAAGAATTCCAATCAAAGAAACACATGAAGTCCCTATGTAAGGCTGGCGGTCGATGCGATGGTCGATGTCACGGTCGACGCGATGGTCAATGTCACGGTCGACTTAATGGTCGATGTCACGGTCGACCTTGAGGTGAGCCAAAGCTGGCGGTCGATCGGAGCATCGACCATGGGGAACTAAAGTGGCAACAGAGGCTCACGGTCGATGCGACGGTCGACCATGGGGCCTGGGTAAACAAAAGCTAGGAATGGCAGTTGAGAATCTATCTTGGGAGTTTAAGGCTCACGGTTTATGCGACGGTCCACCATGGAGCCTGGATAAGTCAGAAATATGGGAAGCTCTGTTCTGACACAGCTAGGGATAAAAATTCACTAAAATTCGTAAAACAATTGGCAAAATATGAAATCAAGTGGGTTTGGAAGAAGACTCATGGATCTCCAACTTTTATGTTGAAGGTTTCCCGAGATTATGCACTTAAAGTGCTCCGATTTGGGCTCGAGCGGGCAATCTCAATGAAGAACAGAAAATCCAAAAAATAGACGAGGAAAAAAATGCTTAAATTGAGATTAAATCCAAACCAAACCCATTGAAATTTCAATCAGTAATCAAACAACCCTAGAAGTATCATATAACAAGAAGAAAACAAAGAACAAACAACCTAATCCACAGATTTAGCTTAATGAAAACTAAACTCAAGCTAAATGCAAGAACCCTATCTTACTACGCTAATCCAGCGATAGACCAGCTCCTTCCTCGTCGTCGTCGCCTCCAAGCTCGCCGAAGAACGCTGCCGGAGCTCTCTCTCTCTCAAGGCTTCACTCACGATGGGAAGGAGAAAGGAGAAGAAGGAACACAAGAGGCAAGGGAAGGAAAAGAAAGAGAATGAAGAGGTATGGGGTATTTATAAGATCCTGTGCTGACCTTGCACAGTGTGAGGACCCGTACCTCCAATCCGGTCTGACCGCGTTAGGTCGAGGGTCTGGTTTTTTGGTTTGGCTCGGTTGGCCTTGGGATGCGATTGGTTGATCGCATCGCTGTTTTTGACCCAGGGGCATTTTGGTAAATTTGCTCTCTGACGCTCGGTTTCACACCCGCGTTGCACACACTGTCTTTAATTGATATATGTGATTGATTAGAACCTCAAAGGCACTTCTGATCGGAAGATCGGAGCTCGATCGGGAGAGATCGAATCGGACGGTTGTGATCGATTCCAGCTTTCTATTTAAACCCTTCTCTTTTCTCTTTCTTTCTCTTTCTTCTCTTTCTCTCTTCCTCTCTCCTTCGTTGGCTGCCGGCATGGAGCTCCGGCTGCGGCTTTTCGGTGCGGATCCGCGGCGATCGGAGTTGAGGATCTTGTAGATCGCCTGCACGTCTATACATGTAGGTGTTTCTACCCAATTCCTACGAGTTGGTAACCCTAGGATCGTCTTTTTGTGATTTGTGGCTGTTGGTTTTGTTAGAATGCTATGATTTTCTGTATTCTAGTTCCTTGTCATGTTTAGAAGCTAACTATGGTTTCAGTTCCGTATTCTTTCTGACGAATTCCATATTTTTGTCGGCTTTTCGACGGGGTTGGACTCAGATCTGATATTCCACGATATGAGTTTGGTTTTTATTGCATGAATGAATTCCCCTCCATCAAATAGACCTTCCTGCAAAGTTTGAATGGATTCCATCGCTGTTTGATAGATCAAATCCAACAAATTCAGTTTTTCGTCGGTTTTCAAACAGTTTGATTTAATTCGAAGGATTTGATCATCCAAAGTTAGATTTCTTAGTGTCATTAGATTCCCCACATCCAACTGCACATGCCTACCAAATTTGGTTTGATTTTGATACGTTTTGATAAATCGAATTCAAGAAATTGGATCTCATGCACTATTCATCTCTCCTGCCGACATATGAAGGATCGATCTTCTTTGGAAAGAAGATCGATCTTTCATTTGTTAGCGTTCTGCTCCGTCTTAAGAAGATCGATCTTCTTGTCCCAAGAAGATCGATCCTCTGCTTGACAGAGGGTGTGTTTGAGGATGATCGATCCTCTAATGCCAGAGGATTGATCCTTCTTCCCTAGATAGAACACCCACTTTGGGATGATCGATCTTCTTGGATGAGAAGATCGATCCTTCTTCCTCAGACAGAATATCCACTTTGGGATGATCGACCTTCTTGGATGAGAAGATCGGTCCCTTTTGCTCAGACAAAAGACCCCTTTGTGGATGATCGATCTTCATGAGGCATGAAGATCGATCATTTGTTTGTTGATGGTTGGCTACAAAGAGAAGATCGATCATCACAGAGTGTGAAGATCGATCTCTTGTTTGCTACCAACATATTTTGATCCGAATTCGATGTTTTTGATTTCTTTTTTACCCGGTTTTCTCGTGGGGTTTTCCCGATGATAAGTAGTGATTATTATAATATTTTAATCGAGATTTTGACCAGTTTATCTCCGGAGTACACCGTAAGTTGTATTTCAAATCGGTTTATCGATTTCTACCGACTTTCAAGCAGTTTCCCGATAAGCATGCTATGTCTATATATACGTGTGTATATATATAGTTTGTGAATGCTTTATCGCTTTATGGGTAACCGGGGGAATGACGACCCCCGGGAATGTTTAGTATAAATGGGCCGGAGGTGTGCCCTGCATGCTTAGTATAGATTTACTGTTTTGATTAATAGCCCCGCTGATTGGCGTGCGCCGGGGGCATAACCCGTTGTACTGGTAGATTATATATATCTTGCATGTGTGGCTTGTTGCCTTGGCCGGGGTTTTATCCCCTTGTAGCAATTTCGGTTGACGGCTGTGAACGCCGTTGTAATGCCGAAATTGGCCCGATTGTGGTTGTCGCTTGGCTGTTGGCTAGTTACCTGCAGGGTAACTGTGGAACCTTAATCTGTCATGTGCAAGAGAGCACTGAAGACTATTGTATATCTGTGTTTATCGCTTTGCTCTAATCATTGTATTGTTAGTATAGCTTACATGTATTTGAGACCCTTGCTATGCTCACCCCTTTGGCTAGCTATAGGCTATGCCTAGCCCTGTAGAATTGAGGTCATCTTGTTGCATGCTTATGTGTCGCGCCTCGACCCGCGTAGGCCCAACCGAGTCGGGCGACGCGAACCGGAACCTAACCTACTCCGGAAATTTTGACGAGGTTTCCCTCTAATCGTAGTGGTTACCCTAGCAAAACATAACCATCCTGTATTATACAAATATTACAAACCCAAAGACTGAAACTGGATATTTATATACAATCCTCAAACAGGGAAATTATACATTTATCACTCCCGTAGGAGACTATCTATAACAAAAAGGGGTACAAGAGATCGCCGCTCCTCAAGCACCGCCAGACGCCGCCACGTCACCAAACACCGGCCTAGTAGGGGCGACCGAAGAAGAGCTAGCGCCAGCACCTGCAAAACGCAGCCCGGGTAACAGTGAGCACTAAGTTCAGCAGGGACACTACACTACGACACTCACAAGGGGAGGGAACACAACAGTGTCGCCTCCAAGTTTACCCTAGGTGTATACAAGGGTCCCATAACCCTACCGGAAGTCCGTGAACGCAGGCCCAAACACTGCATACTCTCAACAGGACACAAAAACACTGTTTGGCGGGCTAAGACACCGCTGGGCAGGCACTCCTCCTCCCAAGAGTTTAAGAACACCGGACTCCGGCTACACTTCAGATACAACTTGAAGTCGACACGACCTCTAAACATCAAACAACAAGTATTCAGGTCATCTAGCCTTATCATCAATATCAACTGAATACTACAACTCGAGTTCTGGACCAAGCTACCCAAAACGGTCCTAGAGATAGATCCGGACTACCCGAAAGCCCCGAATCGGCGATCAATCCACCGTCAGCGTCCTACACAGATGCAACTAATGCACAACACAATGCATGCTATGACATACGCAGGATAAAGCATGTAAGCATGCAACAATATGTGATGATATAAATAACAAGGTCTGGGCACGGCACCCTGCCGGCCCGGGGTGGTAAACAGGTAAATAAGGTCTAAGGAGCTGCTGCAGTGGTACCACCACCAACTGCCAGCAGTCCACCACAACACCTGCACCGGGAAGCAGCCCCGCAAACAACAACTCACATATATCACAGATAAAGCCCTCGGCGCACGCCGGCATGCAAGGCTAAGGAAAGCTGTAGGGCTACCTGCCTGTTTATTCTAAACACACCGGGAGTCATCACTCCCCCGGTTCACCACTGCCCTATTATAGGGCTAACATGCTTAAACATATGTACAAAGTATTAAGACGGTAAAGAAAACCGTCATACAAAGCCCCGCGAGCAAAATAAAAAGGGAATTTCTCTCTCTGTCGTAGACGGATCGATCCCTCCCTCAAGGGAGGATCGATCCCTCTAATGACAGAGAGCAAACTATCCATATCGCGCCAAGTCCGATCGATCCATCCTCCCAGGACGATCGATCCGACTCGTGATAGGGAACGTCCCATGCTACCCAAAGCACCGGGATCGATCGTCCTCACCTGAGACCGATCGATCCTGCTCGGGTCAGCATGACCAACAAGGAGGGATCGATCCCTCTCACAGACAGATCGATCGCGTTGGGTTCACCGGTAAGCCGACGGCGAGAAATACCGTCGAAAAACTCCACCAAATCCCACAAAACCTTGGGATCTAGTAGTACGAAGGATCACGAGTCCAAAACCGGCGGAAATACTACAATCTAATAAGTATACAACAAGATCTAAGCATAAGAACACCAACAGCCGGAAAAACTTCCAAAAACCCGAGAAATGTAGGTAGGATCCCTACCTAAGCAATAGCAGCTTCAATCCCAGCTGCTAGGCCTTGGATCGTCCACAACCTCTTCGAAATCCAGGAATTCTCAGCTCAAGAACTTGGTTTTCCAAAGAGATTCAAGGAAGAAGGTTTCGTCTATTTTATAGGCAAACGAACCGACTTAGCAGGATCGATCCGTCCAAGGAGAACGATCGATCCAGCCAAGAGAACGATCGATCCAGCCAAGAAAACGATCAATCCAGCCCAAGAGACCGATCGATCCTTCTCCGAGTCCGATCGATCCGTCCCAAGAGACCGATCAATCCTTCGCAACGATCCATATTCCTGTCATTGAGCGATCGATCCTTCTAGTAAGGAAGGATCGATCCCTCTTTCGCAGGAAGCTAGACTTGGGCTAAAACTTAAGCCCAACCCGGGATCTTTCGATCCCGGGTCCCACTAACCATTCTAGCCAAACATTACCATAAATATAGTCAGTGTGTGCACACGCGAGTGTGAAACAAGCCGACAAGGCGCAATTTACTAAATTGCCCTTGCGGTCCACGACGAGCCATAGGAGTAGAGGGACGGGTCCTCACATTATGTCTCTTTATCTGCACCTAAGCATTGCATGCATCTTGTTTGCATTAGAGCATAAGGCTAGGGTGTGGGTGATATCGCTCAAATGTGTCACGTACAGCGGTCGCGGTGCAGTACAGCATAAGAGAGGTTGAATTCCACAGAGAGACAAGCAGAAAATATCCAAAACACAAATAACAATGAATTGAAGACAAACGAGAACTTAAGAATTAACTAAATTAGATCAAAGGATTTAATGATAATATAAGATTAACTAAGGATATCAGGATGTTAATAAGGCTAGGCTTAAGGAATCACTTCACTCGGATTTAGGTTCTTCTCTTTTCAATGGTTCATATGAAACTCAGTTAAGGGATTCACATCCCAATCACCTTAACCGGGAGATATGAAATTATAAACCTAACAAAATATATAGATGTCTCTTCCTACGATTGATTCTTCCTTATTATAATTCTAACTTCATCCAATCCAAACTTAAGAATATATGATACCGGCTGTCACTACAGGCAACATATAGCAAAAGTTCATCAGGACAAAGCCCTAACTCTATCTAATCGGATCTCTAAGAATACACAATACCAACTCTTACAATCGGCAATGCATAGCAAAGATTTCACGGGATAGAGCCCCAACCTTGTCTTACTAGATCCATAAGAATACACAATACCAGTTGTCACTACGGGCAATGCATAGCAAAGGTCTCGTGAGACTCGGTAGGAGAATCAAAAGAGATAACTATGGGATTATAAGATCATGAAAGAAGCATGACTAGATTCATAATATTAATCATCCACATAGAAACCTATAATCAGAAAATAATCTTTGAAGATTCAATACATAGAAAAGAGTTTAACAATAAAGATTGAAACTATGAACCATCGTTGGAGAAGAAGCTCTAGTCCTCGCTAGATCATCCGTCCGCCATGCCCGCGGATTACTCGGCCATGGATGGAGATTTCTTCATCTTCCTCCTTTGCTTTTCTCCCCTCCAAAGCTCTGTAGAAAACCCCCTTGGAACCTCCCAAATTTCGGATTAAATAAGCATATATATAGGGGAACCCCGAAATTAGGGTTTTAGTTGAGTTGGACTCGGATTTCCTGAAGGCAGCCCTATTCCGGTCGTAACTGGGTCCAATCAAGCCGGAATTGGGAAACTTGCTCAACAAGAAAGTTGTGTATTTGGAAGTCTACCAGATCCTGAAGATTTCGCAATAATCTGAGTTATATAGAATATTTGACGAATATTCTTCTCAGCTTCGACAGAACAGTTTTCCAGCTTGTGTAACTTCATATATTTTTCCAATATGCTGTCACACCGTCCAGAATCTCACAAATTGTCCAACATAAAAGTTGTAGATCTCTGAACTTTCTATCACATATTCAAATTTCAGAATATTTGGACTTCCAGGGAATATGTTACGAATATTTTCCTATCAGCACATTAAATCAATCTTCTTCTTCCGTAACTGCTTTGTCTGCACCTCTCATACTCAAAATAGCATATCTTCCTTTAGGAAACTCCAAATCATGAACTGTAAAAACTTCCGGAAACTAGACTTCCAGAGCTTTCCAACCATATATGACATATCATCTGGTTTCTTCTGAGAAGGTACAATTTTGACGTTAAAGACTTATCTTTGCTTCAATTTCCTGCATAATACAAATAACTTTGTGAAGCAATATATACGGACAAAATCACCTATATTAATCATGAAAACTAAGCAAATAAGCTGCTCTTAGTCATGTTCAGAGTGCACTTTTATGCACTCATCAGCGGGTGAATAGGGTCTTCGCCGATCCGAGGCTCTCGGGTAGCTCGGATCTAGCTTTAGGACCGTGGCTGGGTAGCAAGGACTAGGGCGTGATTGTTATGTGAAATGTCTGTATTCTCGAGGATGGGTCTAGTTGGCTATCATTTGTTATTTGAGGTGTAGAGGTGACCCAGAGTTCTCGTCTCATGCTCAGTATCCGTGTTAAGGGAAGTTACGTGCTACCCTGGGTCCTACCCCTTTGTTATTCAGCGCTGGGCGCTTGGTGGTTGAGAGGGATGGCTGTTGACAGTTGAGGTCACAGAGCGCGTGCCCTGGGGTAGGCGGTGGACGTAACATGAGTTTCCTTTAGAGATGAGACAGACCTGGGACTTTGTAGTTTCCCCTTCTTCATGTGCGACGTAGAGTAGCGTAGAACCCTACTGAGCTTATTGCTCACTCCTACCCTGGCTGCGTTTGCAGGTGCAGGCGTCAGCTCATCCTTGGTGGTTCCAGCTGGATCAGGTCTCGGCGCGCGTTTGAAGGTCCATGGGGGGTGAATTGGACTCTTTTGCGGAAATACAATAGATGAAAACCAAGATAAAAAGGTAGAAGACTAGTATGCTTGTTTAGATATGAAAACTATAAATAAAGCATGTAATGAAGGATGAGAGAAAGAGTTAGGAGACTTGCACCATATTTCATAATGGTTCGGCAAACCTTGCCTACGTCCACTCTCTCAAGGACCACCTTGAGGTTCCACTACTTGTAATTCTCTCTTACAAGTTTTCCCACCAAGCTTCCGGCTGCTTGGCAACCTTACAAATTCTCCAACAACTGCTGGAGCTCCCCCTCAAGCTTACGAGTGCTTGAGAACCTTACAAATCACTCCAAGCAACTCTTGGAGATTTCTCACAAAGTCTACTTCACAAATTGAAGTAGGTTTACAAAGGTTTAAGCTCTCAAAAGAAAGCTAAAACTTGTTACAATGTAAACTAATATCTCCCTTAGTTTTACACCAAGTTTCCTGGGTCTTCCCATATAGACTTGAGCTTTAAGACCACAAAAAACAGCTCCCGGCGACCACTTTGCTTTTCTACAACGGCTCTTTAACGGCTAGTTTTCTGACTGGCGGTCGACCGTCGCATCATCCGTCGCCATCTTCTTGAGCCGTGGTCGATCCACGCATCGACCTTCAAGCTTCACGGTCGACCGTCGCATCGACCGTCACATCGTCCGTCAGGCTCTGTGAGGAAAAACACTTTTCAGGGTCGATGCCTCATTCGACCGTCGCTTTTCCTCAACTAAGTCACATAGGCCACGGTCGATCGGTCCATCAACTGTTGCTACTTTTATCCTCCGCGGTCGATCCTTCCATTGACCGTCGCTTTCCACGGTCGATCTCTTCATAGCCCGCGGTCGATCCCACGGTCGACCGCCGCATCGTCCGTGGACAAATAACATTTCTCAAATATGAAAGTTAAGGCTTATTTTCAACATATATTTTATAACATATATATTTTAACATTTAGGAACATATTGGCATCATCAAAACATCATTAAAACACTATTAGGACTAACAATCTCCCATTTTTTATGATGACAATCTATTTATATGTGATGATAAAATATCTATTGCACCCCCTAAATCTATGCATCCATTTCTTTGATGAAAAGTGTTCTAAGATGAATACTAAGGATGCACACCAGTCATATGATATTGAAAAATTCAATCCATGATATTATGACAAGATAATTTATCTTTTAATATAATTTCTTCTTTAACTAATATAATGATTGGTAGCAATAGATCACATCACAACTTTTTCTCCCCCTATGGCATCATCAAAAAGTGGGGATGGAGCAAGAAAAAGAAGTTGATCACTAATGGAGGCTTGATATCTAATCAATTAAAATATTCATGATACTAAAAGAAGTAGGGGATATATTTTTTAAAAATTGTTTAAATCCATTCAAATACAGTACTCCCCAACCATAAGTTCCTTTATCTCCCCCATATACAAATTATTGAAAAATTATTTTTAAAAAGAGATGCGATGAAAAATTTCACCAAAGAATGTGACACAACCAGTGGCGGTCGACCTTCAAAGGTTCACGGTAGACCGTGGAGTATGATTTGAAAAGTTCTATCCATGATATTATGACAAGATAATTTATCTTTTAGTATAATTTCTTCTTTAACTAATATCATGATTGGTAACAATAGATCATCACATCAAAACTTTTTCTCCCCCTATGGCATCATCAAAAAGTGGGGATGGGGTAAGAGAAAAAGATTTTGATCACTAATGGAGGCTTGATATCAAATACTTAGGATACCAAAAGAAGTAGGGAATATATTTAAAAAAAATATTTAAACCCATTCAAATAAAGTACTCCCCAAACATAAGTTCCTTTATCTCCCTCAAATACAAATTATTTGAATTTTTTTAAAAAATGAGATGCGATGAAAAATTTCATGAAAGAATATGGCACAACCAGTGGCGGTCGACCTTCAAAGGTTCAGGGTCGATCGTCGATTACGATTTGAGCATTACATGAAAGGTTGCGTAGTCACGGTCGATCCAAGTGAACTCACGGTCGACCGTCACTTCCAGAAAATGAATTTTGAAATTTAATTTAAAATCATTTTTGAATCAATAATCTCATGAAATTTTGCATACACATGTAATTGAATATTATGAGCTAAAACGAGTCATTAAACATGGAATTCATGCATTTAATCAAAGATATGGCACATGAGTGTATGTGTGTGGAAAATGAGTATTAAGAATTCACATGCCACTTTTCCATTGCATGAAAACACTTGAAGAATTTGAGGCTTATGGTGCATTCAAGTCACAATATCTCATAAAAGATGATTAAAATTCATTTCAAATCAGTAAGCATTATAATGCAAAATATGACCATATGACCTCTTTTAAAATCAATCAAGATATAAGATTTTAGTCAAGATTAACTATTTTCAAGGATTCATTTTTAAATCAAAAAGACTTCATAAGGAAAATAAATCATAGAATAAAGTTTACTATAACTATTTTGAAATACCAAATGAAAATTGAGGAACAAGACTTCATACCATTGGAGGGATCATTTGATGACTATTTAGATTACCTCCTTTTCTTAAAAACATTTTCTTGTCCTCACCATGTGCGTTGACCATCCACCATCAAGATATCACCTTTTACTTTTGAATTTGTCTTGACAAATGGATCTCAAGCATCCCTAACACAAATCATGTCTTGATTTTGGTACCCAAATCTTTTCGGGTCCACTATCGTTAGTTCTTGAAATGTGCATATAAGATGAATGCTTTGGAATCCAAAACGTGTTAGCACTTGCATTCTTCATTAAATAGCAATTAGGAGCAATATGTCTTATTTTACAACAATAGTGACAAATAGGTGCATTTGCAAATCTAGGAGGATGAGATAATGCTTTAACAAAGCTTGTCTTTTTAAAATTATTCATTTTCCTAGGGTTATAGCCAATTCCATTTTTGTTCAATGAGCTACGTTGGCTATCAAGGATCTCATTAAGTATGATCTTACTCTTCATAAACTTAGAAAGAGTAATTTTCAAATCATTATTTTCAAGAGTGAGATCCCTTTTTGATTCACTCAAATTGATGATTTCCTTTTGTAAGTTATTTGAGTTATTTTGTAAAATGTCATGCTCACATTTGCAAGTTTCAAATTTGTTTCTAAGTGAGGCATGATCATCATTAGATGTCTTACTCATCATGCCTTTGTTTTCATTTTCCAATAAGTCAATTCTATGCATGACATCTAGTTTTTCTTGTTATAGCTTCTTCAAGTCCTTACATAAAGCATAATATTTCTTTTTAAGGAACTTGAAATCTTTAGCTAAGGAATGATAGGCTTCAAAAAGTTCATCAAAAGCTAGCTCATCATTTACCTTATGATCTTCTTTCTCGTCCCCGATGGCCATTAGACAAATATTTGCATTTTCTTGCTCTTTTTCATCGAAGGAAGAATCATTATCGCTTTCACTCCAAGTTGCTACCATGCCTTTCTTTTTCTTGAAATTCTTCTTCGTTGGCTTCTTGAGTTGAGGGCAATCGGGCTTGTAGTGTTCAGGCTTTCTACACTCATAACATATAATGTTATTTAAATTAGATGAGGTAGAGTTTGATTTTTCACCTTAAGAGATTTTCTTCTTGAAAAGTTTCTTTCCTCCTTAACGATTGAGCATCCGTTTGATTTTTCTTGTAATTGATGCCAATTCCTCATCGTTCGAATCCGATTCTTCATCACTTGAACTTGATGAATCTTGGTATGTCGACTTGAAAGCAACCGATTTTTCTTTCTTCTCTCCTTTATTGTTGCTCTTCTTCAAGGTCATCTCATAGGTCATGAGTGAACCCATGAACTCATCAAGTGATAACTTGGAAAGATCTTTGGCTTCTTCAATCGTCGTCACCTTAGGATCCCATGCTCTAGGTAGACACCTAAGTATCTTTCTTACAATTTCATCATTAACATAAGATTTGCCAAGAGATTGAAGCATATTTAAAATGTTATTGAAGCATGTAAACATTTCACTAATGAACTCATTATCCTTCATGCTAAACAATTCATAATCATGAACAAGCATACTTATCCGCGTCTCCTTAATTCGGTTGGTTCCCTCATATGTAATTTCAAACTTCTCCCATATTTCCTTGGCTGATTTACAACTTAAAATTCTACTAAATTCATTAGGGCTCAATGCATAAATAAGAAAGCATTTGGCTTTAGCATTGATTTCCAATTTCCTTATGTCGGATGGAGTGTACTCACTTTTAAGCTTGGGTACATCCTTTCATTCATGCATTTTACTGGGAATAAAAGGTCCATCCTCATTAGTAAGCCAAGCTTCATAGTCTAAGGATTGGATAAAAATTTCCATCCTAGTCTTCCAATAGTTATAATTTTCTCCATCAAAGTAGGGAGGCCTATTGGTAGATTGTCCTTGTTGGTTTTCCATCTATACCTAGGATCCTCTAGGGTCGTTATCCGAAGATGGGAGCGCCATAAGACCCAAGAGAGACATTATCGGTTGAATCGTCTTCTCATTTTAGTAGGTGTATAAATTCACCAAATATCGTGTTATTTGGAGGGTTATTGTTGACTTCGACATCACTTTTCACCAAGAACAATTGTATACTTGGAATGTCTGGATAGATTCTAAGAATACCACCAGTATCACTATCATCATTTATGTCTACACCGCAATACATGCTTTCTCCCATTGGATATCTACAAGTTATGCGAATGTCGAAATAGTTTGGATTGTATCTAGTTAAATTAAGCATTAAAGCCTTTAAATCCGTATAACTCGCATTCTTTAGTATCGTACTAGGTTTGATTCAACCACCTATGTACTCAATATCACTTGCATTACCCTTTAATTTCATTTTTTCGTCCATCCGACACAATAGTAAAACAATGTCACTATCCATCACTATAAATAACACAAATATGATGACAATTATGAGTCAATTAGAAATAAATTACAAGTTAATAGTAAAAATTCCTATGGAAAACATGTTTCATATAATCTAATTGAATTAATACTAGAAATTTATGAAATTTATCAACAATGCCACTACCTAAATCACCATAACAGAAGTGTTGAAAAAAAGAATTTTCTAATAAAAAATAGGCATCTCAATTCCTATAAAAAAGTGGGCATCTTAGTTGGTGATTCGATATCAATTTCCTATAGAAAAATGAGTATTTTGTATCATCTCAATCATTAGCATATGATATAATAGATTAAAGGATTGCTTCCTACGAGATTGTCTCAGAACCAACCAATTTGTATAAAAAAACCCTAATTTGACTATATAAATCTTAAATCTCAACACAACAAGCATATAACTAAAATTTCAAGATAAAACCTCACTCGAAAGTAAGATGGAGAATGGCCAAAGGATCTTGGAGGATTTGGACGGAAGATCGCTGAAAAATCGCCAGAGAAATGTGAGGAAACGGTCTCCGTTTGAAGGGTCGGTAGAGGGTGGATGAATGGGGAAGAAGGAGGGGACCCGCAGGCCACGAGGCCGCGTGCCGAGGAGATGTGTCACGCCCCGACCCAGAAAACCCATCCAGGCCGGAACGTGAGGGTCCTAAACTCTAAATCAAACGGCGAAAGCCTCCCCTTTTAAACATCAATTTTAAACCTGGTGCATGATTACAATATTCACAATTAATTTAAACTATCCTATCATCAAATCATAATACAATTTAACTTTAAAAAGATATAATAATGATTCAAGTCATCTAATACAACAATCTCTGATCAATTTACATCAAATTGAAATACAATTACATATCTCCTTCAAATTACAATTTATACATTTCAAGCTGTACATCAATTGAACATAATAAACTGATGATATCCTCGATCTCACGCACCACCAAGAGGAGTACCGCCTCCAACACCGCAACCACCTGAAAAAGAAGGGACTGCATCGACCTGCATCGCCGATGCAGCTCAGGTAGGAGTGAGCAACAAAGCTTGCTCAGTAGGGTTCTACGCTACGTCACTCACAAAGGAAAGGGAACACAACAGTGTTGTTCCTCCGCCTAAGTCTAAAGGATGCCACGGGGTCCCATAACCCCTATCGATTCCCCAAGGGATCCTACTCTTCTCAACCGACCACGCTGGGAATACCATCCAAACACGCTGGGAGGAAACCAAGAAACAGAACCAGTAGGAACACCCTTTACCCAGCAGGAAGCCACTGCCTGGGGACACATGTCAGGGACATCGACAACCATCCTTAGCACCTGGCCTTGGAGAAGCGACACGACCTCTAAACCTCAAATAATATAATATTCCAGTCCGACTACCTGATAATCCTCGAATGGTATCAAACATGATCACTGATACAATCACGTCCTAATCCTCGACTACCCCAAACCCCGGTCCTATGGCTAGATCCGGGCTACCCGAGAACCCCAGATCAACGATCGAAACCATCGTCTACCACCTAGCCTGATGCTTCTAATGCAAACATATGCATGCAATGCTCATGCACAGAGATACAGGAATAGCAGCATGCAACAATATGCCAAGACAACATACACGGGCTAGGCGAAGCGTCAAGCTTGCCGGAGGGTAAACATGCATAAAGCAGATAAAGGTTAAACTACAATTATACAATATTATGACGGCGCCCACGGACCGTTAGCAAGCAATTTCTACAACGGGGGCACAACCCCGGCCACACAGATAATAATCACCCACATACTAAATATACATGTAAATAAGCATGACATGTGATTAATTACTCATTAAACAAGGATGATTTATATCTAATTAGACATGCCGAAAATCAAACAATTAATCATCTAAAAACGACCAATTAGAACATGCTAGCCATCGAAATCTCTGGGAATACCAATCACATGAATCCCGAAGAATCAAACATGATAAAACATCGAAAATCCACAAAAAAACACTATTCATGGCTGGCGGTCGATCAACGGATCGACCGTGCAAAATCTAAGGTTGACGGTCGATCAACGGATCGACCGTGAGATGTTATTTCGCTATTTTCGGGGCACACGGTCGACCTTGGAGACCTCACGGTCGACCGTGGAGACCGCGACGGTTGATCCACGGATCATCCGTGGCACTATTCATCAGCAAATCTACTCCGACACAGTTTCGTATAAAAATCACTAAAACTCGTAGAAAAATCGGAAAAATATGAAATCAATTGGGTTTGAAAGTAGACTCACAGATCTACAACTCTTATCATGCTTAAATCCAAGATCATGCATGTACAAGCCGGAAAACTCGCCGCAAGCCGGCTGTTCTTCAAGAACAGCAGAAAACCGGAAATCCGAGATTTATCATGCTTAAATCCTACTGAAATCTTAACCAAAGTTCATGAAACTTAAATCAGAGACTAAATTAAGCAACATGCATTCAACACCATAATTTCATCACAATCTAACGGCTAGATTTATCTAAACCCATTAATTAACGCATGTAGGTAGAACACCTACCGGACTGCGCATTCCTCAGTTGATTCCCCGCGAGTTGATCACCAACAAGGTTCCAAACCACACCAGCAGTCTTCCTCTCGTTGCCACGAATCCAACAAGCTTTCAAGCTCTCAAAATGAGGGAGAACGACGAAGAAGGAGGAGGCTGATGGAGGAAAAATAGAGCAAGCTCTGCTTGCGGGAAGAAGAAGCAGGGAAAGAGAACAAGAGAAGAAAGAGGAGAAGGAGAAGAGAAAGGAGCAGGTCGTGGAAGGTGGGGAAAAAAGGGAAGAAGGAGGAGACCTCTCCTTTCCTGCTCTCCTGACAAGGGAGGACGAAGAAGCTCACCTGCCCTGCGCAGGTTCAACTGCCCTGCACAGTACCTGGATCGATCCAAGTAGGCTGTCGAGCGATCGATAGTTATCGAGCGATCGATAGTTATCGAGCGATCGATAGCGGTTGAGCGATCGATAGCGGTCGAGCGATCGATAGCGGTCGAGCGATCGATAGCGGTCGAGCGATCGATAGTTATCGAGCGATCGATAGCGGTGGAGCGATCGATAGCCGTCGAGCGATCGATAGTTATCGAGCGATCGATAGTTGTCGAGCGATCGATAGCGGTGACCGCTCACGGGCCGCCAGCTGCCCAAAAGTAGGCTTCTGCGTGCCCGAGCCGGGATCTTCCGATCCGGGCCCACCTAGCCATTCTAAACAAACACTAACACAAACAAGGTCAGTGTGTGCAACGCGGGTGTGAAACTGACCACCAGGGAGCATATTTACCAAAATGCCCCTGGGGTCAAAAACAGCGATGCGATCAACCGATCGCATCCCAGGGCCAACCGAGCTAAGCCACAAATCCAGACCCTCGACCTAACGCGGTCGGACCGGGTTGGAGGTACAGGTCCTCACAAGATGCGCCGGAGATTGCCGCCCGAGGAGAAGGAGGAGGGCCCATGTGGGAGGTCGGGTGGGGGAGGAGGAGGGCCCGGGTGGCGGGTGGGAGGGAGGTCACATGGGGAAGGAGGACGGCCTGTGGTTGGGGTAAGATGATGACGGGAGTTATAATTTGCAGTTACATCTTTATTAATATAGACGTAACTCCAAATTACGTCTTACAAGGACCACTCTCTCCTCTCCGCACTTGGCTCCCTGCGGTAGGGGAATGGTTAAAAGGTCAAAAACGTAACTCCAAGTTACGTCTTCAATATGAAAACGTAACTTGGAGGTACGTCTTCAATATGAAATGTAAGTTGGAGGTACGTCTTCAATATGAAAACGTAACATGGACGTACGTCTTCATTGTCGATGACGTGACCAAAGCAGGCATATCCTCATCAATATTTTCTCCACATGTATATATTAATAATATTTTATTAAAATAATATTATTTTAAAAATTCAATAATATATAGGGCTGGGCGCAACACATAGCTCGCCAAGGAGGTGAACATAGCAAAGGTTTAGATAAAGTAGATAAATAGGTGCATAGACGTAGAAGTCTCCATGAGACTAAACAAATAATCTAAACTAACAATCAAGTAGGTTTTGGCATCACGACGGCAAACACGCGTCGTCAACCAAGACTCTAAAAATGGGATACCACCCCAGCCAACAGGCAACCTAATAGTTAAATATTTTATTCTACACATCCCAAGTGGCGTGACCCTCTTGGTTCAACCACCAGGCGCATACAGGGCCTACGCATATATAATAACAAAAAAATATATATATATAGATCAAAAAGCTCAAATTATTGGATTAAAACTAACGATAGTACTAGCTGTGAAAAGTCCTACCTTTCAATCTAACCGTCTAATTGACCTGAAGCTTGATATGTCTACTCATTGACATACTCCGAATCACATATCCAAAGATCGGATCAATCGGATAAAAGGAAATATACAAAAACCTATAATTTAGGTTAAAACTCAGATTTGATAAACGTCTCAAAATCCCTTCGAACATTATTCAAATTAAAACCAAAATTTGCATATCAATCTCAAAGATCACTGAGATCTTCATATCCAAAAATCAGATCAATTTGATAATGAAATTCTACTTAATTTCACTAATTAAACTGATTGCTCTGTTCTGGATAGTCTGGCAATTTAATTCACAAACAATCATACATAAATCTGAAAATATGAAACTATTTGGAATTGAAATCTAAATCAGAGATATACAACTTTCATGTTTAAGATCAATTGAGATCATGCACGTACAACTCTGTAATCAAGCTCGAATATAGTTGTTCTAATTAAAATAGAAATCCTGAAATAAATCAAGGAAACGTTGCTTAAATCCAGATTAAATCCAACCAAAATCCAGTCATACATCAATCAGATATCAAGCATGCCTAGAAGCATCACCTAGCGCAAAGAAATCAAGTAAACAATGATCTAAACAACTTAGAACACCTGAACTAGGGTTTAAGTGAAGAATCCTACATTTCTACGCTAATGCACGATTAATCCTTGATTAATCTGTGCTAAGAAGGTATGGATCTGCTCCTACCCTTGTTGCCGACCTCTCCAAGCTGCTAGAACACCATTAGCCACAAAACCCTAGCGGCGGCGGTGAGAAGAAGAAAAAAGAAAGAAACAGAGGAGCTGGCTGGTATGTATACCAGCCGTGTCCGATCGATCGCATAAAGCAGCGATCGGTCAAACTAGGTCGGTTCCGTACCTGCCAGCTCAACGTCGGTTCAAGCGTCGGTGCCGACATAGAGTCCGATCGGTCGCTCCTTGGAGCGAGCGATCGCTCTAGAGGCGCCAGCTGTCCAAAGGACAAGCTTTCGCGCCCGAGCTAGGATCTTTCGATCCTAAGCCCACCTAACGTTCTAACATGCACATTTATCATTGATAGAGTTGTGTGTGCACTACACGAGTGTGAAACCGACCGTCAAGGCGTAATTTACCAAATTACCCTTGGGGTCCAAAATAGCGATGCGATCAACCGATCGTATAGCAAGGCCAACCGGGCCAAACCACAAAACCAAACCCTCGACCTAACGCGGTCGGACTGGGTTGGAGGTATGGCTCATCATAGCTCTACCCCAATGCCCTAATCTCTCCCTCTCATTCCTTGGATTCTCTTCGCCCTTTCTTGATTCGCCTCCCTCCTGGCGGTCGTTTCATCCTCTGGTCATCTCGCAGCTTCTCCGATTCAGTGGTTCACCCCCGCACATATCACCCTCTCCCGGTCCTCCTCTTCGTATAGCTTCTTCGGTTTCGGTGGTCTGCGCCCGCACAGCCCCCCATCTCTTGGTCCCCCTCTCCCGATCCTCCTCTCCGTATGGCTAATTCTCTCGTTCATCCTCGCCGCTCCCCTCTCCCCTCTACCGATTCAGTCACCCATTCGGCGGCCTCTCCTGGAGCTACACTCTACTCCTCGTCGTCATCTTCCTCCTCTAAGGTGGTAGTGGACTTGCTAGTGCTAAACACCAACGACTTGAAGGTGTTGTTGATCTTAACAATCTCAGCCATTCTTGCTTCACCTTTGTTGAATTATTATCAAATATCAATATACTTTGTTTCTCATTTCTTCACAGGTAGTTCTGGCATTGTTGTTGTAAACAGATTGTACGAACAAAATGGTACGTCCGAAAGTTGCAAAAGATACCATCTTTGGCTCAACATCATCATGTCCGTCCCATCCGTCCTGTCGTGATTTCAAGAAGGCACCTCCGACGTCCCATGTTCCTCCTACGGCATCCGCATCTCCAAGAACGCCTCTAACGGCATCCCATCGTGGACCTTCGACTACATCCCATCATGATTCTTAGACAGCACCTTCAACGGCATACGGAGGTGAGGCCAGATCATCATCATCCCGTCGTGATCCTCCAACGGCAAGCCGCATGCGAGGCTGGTATGTTTTGAGGGATTTTCCTGATCCGATACCCAAGGGTACCATTTGGGGGTACCATTTGGTTGTGTGATAGACTCTTCCATGTTTAGAAAGGATAGTGATTAGTATGTGGTCTACAGGCGAATCTCTCTCTATCAACGCCGCCTTATTTGTCATCTCCGACAGACACCCGCTCCTTTACCCTCGTTGGTGGTGATGCATGCCCGTCCTCCAGCGGGTTGTGTGGCTCGGCGGTGTTGAGGGCGTTCTTGCCAGCGTCGTGGCCGTCGACGACATACACGTAGGCTTCACCTATGGTGGACGTAAAGAAGGATCGCATCACCACATGACATAGCATGGTACCGTGGCATGGTCATACACATCAATGTATCCTCATGCGAACCTACTTATATTAATATAATAATATTAGTTTAATATATATTATTAAAATAATATAAAATAAATAAAGTTTTACATGATGTGGACCAATCATGATATGACTAATGGCATGTGGACCCACTTATATTAATATTTTATTAGAATAACATATTAATAGTAATATTTAATACACTATGTACATGAAAACGTTTCTACACGCGCAAAAGTTTTTATAAGCTCATAAAAACGCATGAAAAAATGTTGATGGGATCACAAAAATATTTGCACGTAGAAAACAAAACAATTACAAAAGTGTTACTATAATATCAATAACATGTTATTATAATATTTCCATGCTTTTTTAGAACCGCATAAAAAAGTCTACGCGCATAAAAACATTTTCCTATACGTAGTGTATTAAATAATATCAATAACATGTTGTTATAATAAAATATTTATATAAGTGGGTCCCCACATGCCACGTGTCATACAATGATTAGTCCACATCATGTAAAAAGTATGATTTTATATTATTTTAATAATATATATGAAAATAATAATAATATATTAACATAAGTGGGTTCGTATGGGGTTACATAAATTGTATGACTATGCCATATCACCATGTCGTGTGGCATGACTCACGCCATACTCCATCCGAGGGCAATTCTAAAGTATTTTTATATCTTGTCTTGCTTGAAACGTCAAAATTTTTTTTACTCGATGCGAATAGAAATGGGAATAGAAATCGGACTGGGATAGAATAAAGCTTATCCCCAAAACATCGGCTAACTCATCTTTCCCTATTCTATTAACCCCATTCTGTTTAGAGATAAATTTGGTGGAGTTTGGTTGCAGGATTGGCTATTCCGGGTTTAGAGATTTCTAGAAATTAGTATGTTGTTTGGTTACAATTCTTGAATTAGACGAGTCAATTCTGGAATTGGGGGCCCTTATTCCCCATCCAAATAGGGCCAAGGAGGATGAGGAAGCGAACTTAAAGGTTGAGCCCACATTTGAAGATGAGGAAGAAGATGACAGTGGCCCAATCCCCGGGGGCCCGGATGATGAGTCAGTCCTAACACAATTTAGGACACACGTAGCATATCGTATTTGGAAAGGAAATGTATACTGTAAGAAATTTTTTGATCATTAATTATCTTCTCTTAACCGTCTCTAATTTTATTGTAATTGTATAATGTAGGAATGAAAGCTACTAAAATGCTTGGTTCATGGCATGAATGTTAACGATTGGGAGGGGGTGAAGACAGAGGAATTTAGAGCTACCGTGTATGCCACTGGGCTTGGGAATCTAATAGATTACACATATAACACAGTTAATAAGGTAATTGTGTCTGCTTTCGTCGAGAGATGGCATTTAGAGACTAACACGCACCATTTGCCATATGGAGAGATGACTATTATCCTAGATGATGTTCACGCCATATTCGGGATCCCCATCGACGATCGGCCTATAGATCATGGCATGATCTCTTCGGAGACTACATCTGAGTTATTGTGTTTGGTGTTGGGAGTAGATGGGCCTTAGCTTTCAAGAAGCTGGATTACTGTAGAGGGGGGTTAGTGAGACTTCTGTGGATGAAGAAGAATTGCAACATTGAGATGGTAGGTTTTGAGTGTTCATTTAAGGCTTATCTACTCTACCTAGTGGGTTGTACCATATTTAGCAATAAGTCGGCATGTTGCACTCTTACAAGCACTAAAATATATCCCAACAGCATTTGAGTACGCATGGGGGGCTGCGTGTCTAGCATTCTTGTAAAGATAATTGGGAGCTGCTAGTAGATGGGCCACAAAGCAAATGAGTGGTTATCTCACATTGTTGGAGGTACGTGGGTCGTTTAATTAAATAATAGTCATGTTTTGATATTTAGATCATACGTTAACGAGCTAACTATTTTTTGACATGCATGGATATATGTGTTGATCCTAACCTTGTTTGATGATGCCAATTTACATTAAATGATAAAATATATGTTTAATATTTATTACCCCTTTAATTGGAAGCCTTAAATTCAATATTTGAGGAATTATTGTGCTGACGGTCGATGCATGGATCGACCGTGGGAATGCGACGGTCAATCCATGGACTGACCGTAGGGTTGCACGACGGATACACCAAACTTGGTAAAATGAAATATTGGCTCGCGGTCGATCGAAGCATCAACCCTGGGAAGTCATTTTCTTGAAAGAGCCTGACGGGCGATGGACCGGTCGACCATGGAGTATGGATATTTTGGTTTTAAATGTTGTAGGCTCACGGACGATCCGATGGACGATGCGGCGGTCGACCGTGAAGTATGATGATGGAAAGTGAAGAAGCGACGGTCGATTAGAGCATCGACCCTTGGAAGCATTTTTCACAACAGAGGCTGACGGGCGATATAGCGGTCGATGGGTGGATCGACCGTGGCTCAAAGAGGCGGAGTTTTTTTACCTGACGGTCGATTTGGCGAACGATGCATGGATCGACCTCCAGCAACGCGCAGAGTAAAACACTAGCCATTGGAGAGTTGTAGGGAGCCATTGGAGCTTGTTTTTGAGCTGGTTGAAGGCCAGATGTAAGTAGTCTTCTGTTGTAAACTTGCCATAACAATCATTATCATTTTTTAGAGCATTTGGGCAAGTTTTAGCAAAAGTCCTCTACTCTTTCCCTTTGAGCTATAATCTTTGTAAAGTTTCCTCAAGTATGAAGAAGCAACTTCTGATGTGAGGACCTGTCCCTCTACTCCTGGGTCGACCGCCTGGGTCGGACCCGTGGCTCGTTGTAGACCGCAAGGGCAATTTGGTAAATTACACCTTGTCGGTTTGTTTCACACCCGCGTGCGCACACACTGACTGTGTTTGTGTTAGTGTTTGATTAGAACGGTTAGGTGGACCCGGGATCGAAAGATCTGAGCTTGGGCTTGTGTTTTAGCCCAAGTTTTTCTGGGCGAAGGAGATCGATCTTCCTGTGCCAGAAAGTTTCGGTGGTGGAATTCTGAGTGGACGGCCGTCGTTGGCCATCGCTCTCCACTGTCAGAGGGAAAGAAGACTTTTTCTTCTCTCCTCTCCCTTATCCTTTTCTTCTTCCCCTTCCCTGGCTTTTCCTTCTTCTTCTTCCTCTTCTCCTTCTTCTTCCTTCTCCTTCTTCCTTCTTCTTCCCTCGGCCTTGTTTCCCCTGTTTCCGGCAGCCACCTTCTTCCCCTCCGTTCTCCCTCCTCCGGCCATCATTTTGAGTACTTGAGGGATTGTTGGATTCGTGGCAGCGAGAGGAAGATCCTTGGCTTGGTTTGAAGCCTGTTTGGTGCTCATACAACGGGGATTCAGCCGAGGTTTACGTTTCCGGTAGATTTTTACCTACTTGAGTTTGTTTAGGGATCTTCTCTTAATCTAGCTGGTAGATCTAGATGTTCTTGGTGCTGTTGTGTGCCTCTTGCTTAGCTTAAATTCTATTTTAAGTTTCATAGGATTTGATTGAGATTTTAGTAGGTTTTAGCATGTTTAAACTCAGGTTTTTCAGGTTTCTATGTTCTTGAAGAAGAACCAGTTTACGGCGTGTTTTCTGGTCTGTACGTGCATGGTCTTGATTTCTGATGAACATGAACGTAGTAGATCTTTGAGTCTAATCTCAGACACAACCGGTTTCATTATTTTCTGATTTTCTTATGAATTGTTATGAATTTCCTACTGATGGGCTGTGTTGCAGCAATTAGAGGTAATTAGTGAGATTAATGATTTTGATTAGTGTTTTCCCGATAATCGAGCCGTCGGATGTTTCCCGGTTTTGGATATGTTGATCCCACCATGTTTATCTGCGGTTTTCTAAGTTGGATCTCGAATCCGACGACGTTTGCACGTCGGATCGACGAGGTCGCTTAGCCTCTAATTAGAGGATTTTGATGATTTAAATAATATTATATGTTCAAAACATATAATATAATATTATATGTTCATCTGAGTTTTCGGGGTTGCTTCCCGTTGCAGGGGTCCGCGGTTGACGGTCGCGGTACCGTCGTAATGCCGGGACCCGCTACGGATTGGCTGGCAGCGGTCGGTAGTATCGCTGCAGCGATCCAGTTGAACTTGTATGTTATTTTATCATACTGTTGCATGCTTACTTCTTACCTACGTATGATCATAGCATGCATTCTGTTGTGCATTAGATGCATAAGGATAGGGCGTAGGCGATGGGTTGATCGCCGATCCGAGGCTTTCAGGTAGCTCGGATTTAGCTCTAGGACCGTGACGGGTAGCAAGGTCCAGGTTGGATTTTTAGTATTCAGTCGATATCGATGATAGGCTTAGATGACTTGAATACATATTGATTGATGATTTAGAGGTCGTGTCGGCCTCGAATCGGGCTGTGAGGACCTGCCCCTCTACCCCTGTGGCTCGCTGTAGACCGCAAGGGCAATTTGGTAAATTACGCCTTGTTGGTTTGTTTCACACTCGCGTGTGCACACACTGGCCTTGTCTGTGTTCGTGTTTGTTTAGAATGGTTAGGTGAACCTGAGATCGGAAGATCTGAGCTTGGGCTTGTGTTTTAGCCCAAGTTTGCCTTTCTGAGTAAAGGAGATCGATCTGGATGGCTAGGGAGATCGATCTGGCTTTTTTTTTGCAAAGAAAATCGATCTGGATTTCAAGGAGATCGATCACGATTGCAAAGGAGATCGATCTCACATGCCTTGGAGATCGATCATGCTCGAGTCGGTGGGTTTTCTCTTTCGCGAGGACGGCCGTCGGCCGTCGCTCTCCCCTGTCAGGGAGGGAAAACTTCCCCTCCCTTTCCCCCAGCTTTTTCCCTCTTTCCCGGCTTTCCCCTCCCCCTTTCCCCTCTTTTCTTCCCCTCCTCTTCCTCCTTCTCCTTCTCTTCTTCTTCCCTCCTTCTCTCTTTCCCGCGGTGCTCTGTTTCTTCCCTTTACCGCCGGCGAGCTTCTTTCCCTCCGTTCTCCCTCCTTCGGTCACTAAATTGGGTGTTCTTTGGCTCGTTGGATTCGTGACAACGAGAGGAAGGCTCCTGGTGTGATTTGGCAGCTTGTTGGCGATCAAATCACGGGGAATCAGCCGAGGAAAGCGCAGCTAGGTAGGGTTATACCTACTGTGTTCATTTCGGGTTTTCTTGAGATCTAGCCGTTGGATCTTGTTGATCCTTGCTTTGTTGGATTCCTTATGCCTTGTAGAATAACTGATTTAAGTTTCATGTTAATCAGTTGAGATTTGAGTAGGTTTTATGCAAGATTAGTCTCGGATTTCTGATTTAAGTTTCATAAACATAGAAGTTGTAGAGCTAGTCGTTTGATTTCCATTCCATCTTGTTTCATATTTTTCCGAGTTATGTACGATTTCTTATGATTTTTTTGCTGGAGGGCTGCGTTGCAGAAATTAATGGGTAAGTTAGTTTGATTAACGATTTTGATTACTGTTTTCCCGTTAATCCAACCGTTGGATGATTATGATTTTTGGATATGATGATCCTGGTTTATACACCTACTGGTGCCTAAGTTGGATCTTGAATCCGACGTCGTTTGGACGTCGGATCGACGGGATCAATTAGCCCCTAAGTAGAGGCTTTGGGTGTTTTTGAATATAATATTATATTTCGGAATATAATATTATATTGTGTTTTGTTCATCATCGTTTTCGGGGTTGCTTCCCGTTGCAGGAGTCCGCGGTTGACGGTCGCGGTACCGTCGTAATGCCGGGACCCGCTGCGGATCGGCTGGCAGCGGTTGGTGGTACCGCTGCAGCGATCCAGTAGACTTAAATGATGCTTGACATACTGTTGCATGCCTTTCCTTTTATCTGTGTATGTCATAGCATGCATTGTTGTTGTGTGCATTAGTTGCATTGATTAGGGCGTGGGTGATCCTTGGGTCGCCGTCCCGAGGCTGGAAGCTCGGACTTAGCCCTAGGACCGGGGTTGGGCTGTTAGGACCCGGTTGAATTGTGATGTCCAGTCGATCCGATGATAGGCTTAGATGACTGGTACACTTTTGCTAATTAATATTGTTTAATTGAGGGTGCTTTTGGTGAACTGCTAGGGAGACCAATAGGTTAGAGGGAACCCTCGTCGTTCTTTTTCCGCGTTGGTTAGGTTCCGGTTCGCGTCGCCCGGCCCGGTTGGGCTTTCGCGGGTCGGGGCGCGACACGGGTTCTGAGGTGTAGCTGGTGTCCGGTTATAACGACTCTTGAGTAGAGGATATGCCTACTCAGCGGTATCATTCCTGCTAGCAGTGCCGGTTTCCTTTTTGTGAGTCAGCAGTGTTGGTTTTCTGCTTACTGAGCGTGACCCATCATGTGAGCAGTTCTTCTGGAAGATCATGATCGTGTCCCTCAGGGACACGCGGTGGGGTTATAGGACCCCTGTGTACACACAAACCTTACTTAGGGGAGACACTATTGAGTTCCCTCCTTTCTGTGTGTCGTAGTGTAGAACCCTACTGAGCTTAGTGCTCACTCCTACCCGGGCTGCGTTTTGCATGTGCAAGCATTAGCTCTACTTCAGTGGCCCCTACCGGGTAGGTGTTTGGTAGCGCGGCGGCGTCTGGCGGTGCTTGAGGAGCGGTGATCGTCTATTTACCTTTTTGTTAGTTAGCATCCTACTGGAGTGTGATGTATATAAATGTAAATACTTTTGAGGATCTTGAATTATATCTTTTGAGGTTGCTGATTATTGTTAATTAAGGGTGCTTATGAAATGTTTAGAGAGACTAGTAAGCTAGAGGGAACCCCTTGCCAAAATTATTCCGCATTTAGTTAGGTTCCGGTTCGCGTCGCCCGACCCGGTTGGGCCTTCGCGGGTCGGGGCGCGACATGTGAAGATCCCAACAGTTGGTTGGTGACGTTGTATGGTTCCCGAGCACTCGGAAACTTGGTGGAAAGCTTGTAATCGATTTTGCAAGTAGTGGAATATCAAGAACTACCTTGAGTGAAGTGGACGTAGACCAAGGTTGGGTTGAACCACTATAAAACAACGGTGCAATCTCTCTAACTTCTTCTTATTAATTGATTGCATTATTTTGTTCTTATTCACAAGCATACTACTGTCTTGAACTCCCCTACCTAGGTTTTTCATTTATCAAATTTTCGGAAATAGACCAATTCACCCCCCCCCCCCCCGCCCCCTCTTGGATTTTCAATATGATTGTTTGGAAACATTGGTGAATACACTGGGCAATCCCCACGACAATCCAGAACAACATCCGTGTGTTTTCAATGGATACTAGTCAAATATACTGGTGACATATCCGATAATATCAATATCATGTGCGAGGATATCGATGACCTAAACATAACTCAAGTGAGTTACTAATATTATTAGGATGCATTCAGGTCAATTGCTTTTGATGTGTTTCCTTCTTCATGCAATATAGACATGAGAGATGATTATTTTAATTATTTACCTTCAGGTACTGTGGGATCCATATAGACATGAGAGAGGATTACTTTTTCCTCCATCTAGACAGGGTACTGCGCCAAATGGGAATTATCTAGAAAATCCCGGCTGAGCTGATAAAGCCATTAAGACAATCTATGGCCAAAGGAGGGACCAAGTAAGGCTACACTAGACATTTCAATCATGAACCACAGCACCTGCGCAAATGGCAGAACCATGAGATCGAGGACGCACAATCCGGTCTATTGGTTCGACAAGGTTCTCATTGCTCGCATGATTACATGTTATGATACGGAATCAATACCCACATCAAGGTTCAGAATTCAAAATTCATGACAACTTCGTATTAGGCTCATGTGGATTTGACTGCACAGGTTTGTATAACTTCTCCCCTAAATCAATTCACACACTTTTCAATAATGTCTTTGTCTATAATATAATATCCCTCTGTTTAATGGCAATTTGAACGGGTCACAAATATTGTCAATGATATTATTGAACACGACAATGAGTACTATGTTCATAAACATATGACTTTATGGTGTCAGCTTGGAGGGATAGTACACCGGGTGGAGATCTATTTCGGCTGGCCATAGCAGAGGCAGAAACACGAGGGAGATGGGGGAGACAGAGGATCGTAGTAGTCCTGAAGTTGGACCTGTTGTTTTGATGTTTGTTGGCATGAAACTGTTGTTTGTTGTTTGTTGTTTGAGATGATGAAATTATTGTGGATGTTGACTGTAGTGGCTATTTGGATGTTAATTGTTCATCTACCTTATAAGATAGAATGACAGTTATTTTTATGACTCATTATCTGAGTCATAAAATTATACACACGTGGCATACACGTCGCATAAAATTGTAACTAAATAAAGAAAAAGAGAGAGGATAGTGGGCTGATGTGGCGTAAGTTATTATAGATATAGTGGGGGCGGGCAGTTAGCCGTGCCAGGTGGCACGGGCCCACCACCTAGTTTCTCTATAAGTTATAATGGTTTATAATGGTTGTGTGATTTTGGTATGCAGCTGGGAATGGTTAGAATGAACAATAGGAATGTATCAGTTTTGGAGTTTTCAATCATATGTTCATGAAAATGAAAAAATTTCATTTGGTGCATGAAAACATATTTTTATACACTGCATCAACCATGTCGATCCATGCATCGATAGTCGCATCATCCGTCATGCTCAAAAATAGCATGTATCATCCATTACATTAAGGGGGCGTTTGGTTGCGTGAATGATTGGTGCAGGTGTATCGTGGGATGCATACATCATGCATCTGATGCTGGTGTTTGATTTGCCTTTGGGATCATATGATGCAACATTATTTTAATATTAACATTAAAATAATATATATATAATTATATATATATATATTATTTGTATAATTTTCATATAATGATGCAATAAAGTTAAATTTATATATATATATATATATATTATAAAATTTTAATATATATATATATTAAAATTTTAATATATATTATATGATATTTTATTATTATATATATTAAAATTTAACTTTATTGCATCATTATGTGAACATTATATGAATAATATATATATATATATCTCAATAATATATATATTATTCATATAAAGCTCACATAATGATGCAATAAAGTTAAATTTTAATATACATATTAATATATTATATTATTTTAATCCCAATAATATATATATTATTATTATGTATATCTCAATAATATATATATACACACACTATTCATATAAAGTTCACATAATGATGCAATAAAGTTAAATTTTAATATATATATATATATATATTAAAATATTATATTATTTTAATATCAATTATATATATATATTATTGATATAATGTTGTGAATATAAATATTAAAATTTTATTATATTATGTTTGGTTTGCCTTTGGGTCAGTGTCAGGTTCACCGGTGAAAGCTCGCGCGAGGGTGTATCGTATGAAACGACAATTTTGACCGTTTCATATGATGCACGAAATCAGCTGAAAATGCATCGTATGATGCATGTATCGCGCGATGCGCCCTGCGAACCAAACAGAGGATTGATGTATCAGGGTGCATCGCGCGATGCACCCTGCAAACCAAATAGAGGATTGATGCATCGTGGTGCATCGCACGATGCGATGCATCCTGATGCATGCAAACCAAACAGGAATTGTCCAGTCTTCACGGTTAGAGGTGAGCATTCAGTTCTCGGTTCGGTTCTCGGTTCAGAACCGAAGAACCGAATTTTTTTCGGTCCTGTTTTTAGGGAACCGAACCGAACTTATATGGGAACTAAACCGAACCGAACCGAAATTGTTCGGTTCCAAATCAATTGGAACCAAACTTTTGTTCATAACCGAATCGAACCAAACTTTTTGGAACTGAATAGAACTTTTTGCAATAATTAAAAGTTTAAAACAACCACACCATTACATCACATTGTTGCAATAATTAAACAACCACAGTTGTAGTAATTAAAAAAAATCCATAGTTGCAGCAATTAAACAACCAAACCATCACATTGTTACAATAATTAAACAACACACCATTAAAACAACCACACCATTACATTGTTGCATATACATGTCCGTCCTCTGTTTCCATGATTTCTTGTTGGGCTTCTTTGCATCTTCCTCTCGAGATCTGCGAGTCCTGTTCTTCCATCTCCTCACGTAATTTAATGGCTGATTCACGCTCTTCCAGTTCATGCCTTGGTTCATTGAGGAACTCACTTTGTAACACCTCACTGCCAGATGTCAAGACTAAAAGGTCAAATTCTAACCACTGTTGAACTCATGAAGCACTATATAGTGTACAAAGCAGCAGCTTACTTGGATCCTAGCAATCATGACATCAAAAGCTTGTAATACATAACACGATCTTAGTGCTCAAGGTAGAGCATATACTTCTAACTAAGCACGTTGATTGTTGAAAACAGTGATTGGTGTCGTCTTCCACATCAAACTGTTCAATGATTCACATTAGGCATTGGTCAATGCTAAAACCACTGAATTCGATGAAAGATGATGAAAACTAAGTCATGTGAAAACATACGCTAAGGATGTCCAATTTTCCCGCTGTTGGAGATTAGACCAAAGAATCTTATTGACAACACTA